>OZ017740.1:247484245-247599245 GCA_963969285.1 Odontomyia ornata | reverse complement strand
ATACCTCTGCTCCGTACAGTAGCACTGACCCTACAGCACTCATCAAGAGGCGTCTTCTTGATGGGCTGGGTCCCCCTACGTTGGCCATAAGTCGACTCAGGGCCAATATTCCCGAAGCAGCCTTCTAAGCCGTTGCCCTGATTTGCTCAGAGAAACTCATCTTCGAGTCGATTAGTAGCCCCAGGTACTTCACCGCTGGCTTCGATTCGACCTGTATATCTCCAATACTGATCATCCTTACTCTAGGGATTCTCTTTTTTGTCAAGATGACCACTTCGGTTTTCTCCAGTGCTAAACTGAGCCCGCGAGTCATTGAGTCTCTCACTCGGCGCATTAGCATACCTAGCCTAAGTTGCGCTTGTTCAACGGTGCGTTCGGCGACCAGAGCCGCACCCACACAAAACCATCCCCGCGTCCATGGCCCTGCACCTGAAGGCGGGTGCTGTCTCGAACCCAGATGGCCGAGGTACTGGATTTGTCAGGGTACCACGCTTGCGAGTCCTTGTTATGATGTTGCTCGCTCAGCAACAGGAGGTCAGCTTTCTTATCCCTCGCAAACTGCTCAAGTAGGTCCTGGGCGTTTGTGCTTCGGTGCAAATTGACCTGCAGGATACGGATCATTTGAGTATCAATTTGGCTTTAGTGAGGGCCTCCTTGAAAACCTAGCATCTCCCTGTCCCCGGCTCATGTTTGAGGTCGCCGGGTGCTAGCTTAGCATCCTTGCAAAGAATGCATTTTGCCTCGTTCGTGCACTCCTTCCTTTTGTGCCCCGTATCACCACATTTGTAGCACAGAGATCTCCTGCCGGGTCCCCTACAGCCATACGCGGTGTGTCCGTATTCGAAGCATCTGAAGCAGCGGATAGGGATCGCTCTTCTCCGTATCCTGCAGATCACCCAACCTATCTTAATTTTGCCCTTCGCCAGGATTTGCTGGGCGTCTTTATCAGCTAGTTCGACAATAGCCATGCGTTGCCCTCTTGTGTTTTCACGTGTCAATCTTGCCTTGACTTCACTTAAGCTGGGGAACTCCCTCCTAATGGCATCCTCTACTTCAGCTTTGTCCGTGACGCAGTCGAGGTCCCTGATTTCCAGGGTGGCTATTAGTTCGAGCGAGGCAAAGGTTTAGAAACGCTGAAAACACCAAAAAAATTTTTTGGCGTTTATGCTAATATTTAAGCTTATATTGATACAGTGGCTAATATTTAAGCTTATATTGATACAGTGGACATAAGAAAAATTAATTTTTTGACTTCAGATCAATTTCGAGGTGGTGAAAAAAAAAATGAAAATCGTTGCGTTCCAACGTTGCAAATTTCATTCACATTCTTATCTAACATCAGTTTGCACACACACGTTCACCTTCCTCTTAGCTGACAAAAAGCGGTTCAGGAACAGTGAGAGGTTAGAGGGTGCGTTCCGAACCGTCGACAACAATAACGACTGACTAATTATCGGCAATGACGTAGGGCCGATTCATTACAATGTCGAAGACGTGTTTACAGTCATCAAGCAGGAACAAGTTCAACAAACACTCACCGAAATGAATCCCATGCACAAAAACATCAGCTTCATGCATGAGATAGAAATTCATGGACAGCTTCCTTTTTTGGACTTGATGGTATGTAGAATATTAAATGGGCTAGAATTTGAAATATACCACAAACCCAATGACATCAGGGGCATCATATTATCAAACCATTGCTAGCAGTAAAAATAGGCAACATTTAACTGGTTGTTCAACAGAATTCTGACAATTCATTTGAATATCAAAAGCCAACAAAAAGAAATGGAATACATTTATGAGCCAGCTGAAACGGACATCCGAAGAACCAAGTTGCACAACTCATTGAAAAGCGAGCATTGACTCCGATAGTAGATAAGAGAAGACAACTGGTGGTGGCCTACAACTCTAAAATGAATAGAATGGGGAGCGCTCTGAAAAAAACTAGTCATTGATCTGGTCTATACAAGTAGAGCAACAAGACTGCAATACCTACTAGGTTCTGCACAAGATGGGGAGAACCGGAATTTATCGAATATTATGTGGAGATTGCGACGGTAGCTACATTGGACAGACAAGGAGATCGATAGGCGCCACGTTTGCGGATCATATACACGAAGCAGCAAATAAAAAGAAAAGAAATTCAAATTTCAGATCCAAGGTAGCGGAGCATATGGTACGAGAAAACCACGAAATTACAGCGGAGCACGTCACAGTAATCAAGACTATCACGAACACCTGGAAGTCAGACACGGTGGAGTTCCTAGAAATCGATAAATCTAGGGGTCAAAAACTTATGAATTATGACCCAGGCAATGGAAACACGTGGCTATTTAAACTCAAGAAGTAAATATCCATTTAATGAATAGGCCTTTGGTATTCGTAGTTAAAATGTGGTTAGATAATTAGTTTTGAAAAATAGAAATCAGTACTGATGAAGTTTCCAAGTAGGAAATTAAATAATTGTATGCTTGAAATACTAATCATGCAATAAATATAAAGGGAAAAAAAAATTTTGAGAAATATTTCTTTATTCTCTCATTGTGTAGTTCCACTAAAAAAGGGGTTTAACTGTAATATCAAAATAATTTTATAAATTGGAAAAAAAATAGAAACAAAATATTAAGATAAAGTTAACCTGAAAACAAAAATCATAAAGGATGACAAATTTCTGAAAAAAAGGAAACAGCTACATTAAATTAAATGAGTGATTTGAATGAGCTGCATAAAAGAGTACATACTACCAACCACACTTCTACTTGCCTGGAGGAAAGCGGCCTAGATATTAAAAGTACGAATCTTAGCCAGGCGACTAACTGTTGTATTTTTAGGGTTTTGTACTAAAAAAAACCCTATTGCAATCACGACCTGTGTCCGTCTGTCCGTCCGTCCGTCTGTCCGTGCGTCTGTATGTCACAGCACTTTTTCTCCAAAACTATAGAGGCTACAGCCATGAAACTTTGTGGAAAGGTCAGAAGTGGTGACTTCTTGAAAGTTCAAGGGTGGAAAAATTTTTCGAAGTGGTTCAAGGGGGGTCTCCCCATATAGGGAGGTGACCCCTCAAAAAAATTTGTTCACCATTGGTAGTCGAGTAGGGTGTCATTGGAAAGGTCCCAATAAGATCTTTTCAAAACAAGTCTTAAAATTGCCTTATGAGTGCTGAGGGGGGCAAGGGAAGGGAAAATGTAGAACTTTTCGCGTACCCCCTCGCGATTGGACACCTTCCATCCGAAAAATCTGAAAAAAATCATGAATGTAGGCCTTTATGAGTACAACAAATACATGAGAAGTCGAAATTCACTCAACTTTGTTAGTAATAGTATGATTTATCGGTTTTATGTTTTCTTGAATAAAATCCAAACGGTACCCTTAAATTCAATAAAACTATTTATAAGATTGATCTTTTCTTAAAGTTTCATAAAGATCGAATAGTATTTAACGAAGTTAAAGCGATTTGAATTTTCCTGTATTACTATGGAACAATGTGCCCTGTATTACTATGGAAACATATGGCTATGGAGCCATATGCGCTTTTTGCCAGCTTAGACACTACAGCTTTGCTAGGATTTGCATGAAAATTTCAGGACTGATAGGTATCATGAAGACGAGTACATACAATTGAAACAAGTCGAAGAGGCAGGAGAGAGCTCCTAGCAAAAAGGCTTTGTAACTATTCTAGGATTCGAAAAATAGGCCATGAATCGATGATTACAGTACAGAGGAGTGGCCCCTGAAAAAAAATTTATGAAAGGTAGCCGATATGACTATCAAATGAAAGTTCTCTATGAGAGCTTTTCAAAACAGTTCTTAAAGTGACAGTTTTTGCTTGAGTGGGGGCACAGGGGGGGGGAATACATTAAAATGTGTTTCCTCCCTCGCGAATGGACACCCGTGATCTAAAAAATCTAAAAAAAATTATCACGCGAGATATTTATGGGTATAACTTTAACAAATACCTCAGAAGAAAAAATTCTTTCAACTTTGTTAATAATAGTACGAACATGACGTGTTTCTTGATTTTATTCGTTGCTGGTTACTGCATTTTGTAAGTTGAGTACAAAACCCTTCTGACATGAGCATAGGTCTGTCTACCCAACTTGTTTATATTGCCGTCATAGGTACGATTAGGAAAGCGATCGTTTCAAAAGGTTCTGAGAACCAAAAGAATGATTAGGTATTGTAAAGTTAATCATTTATTGTTTTGAAATAGTTGAATTAGTGGAGTTGATTTTTTAAGCCTGTGTAAAATGTAATGAGTTCTTACTTTAGTGAAAAGTTAGTTAGGAGGTAGTTTAGCCACAGGTTGAGATTTTTTTGGGAATTTCGGTACATAAAAGAAAGTTGGTATGGTGGATACTGCATTTTTCTTTCTTTTTGTGATCTATAAACAATTGAAACTCGGCTGTGTTTGTGAATGGAAAGTACAATTTAGGTATTGAAAGTTTCTAGTTTCTAGTATGGAGTTCAAATTTTTTTTTCCAATTAGGCTTCGATGCAGAACATTAGCAAAGAAGAATAAAAACAAGTGAATTTTATATAGATGTATAATTATTTTTAATTATTGAAATACATATAATGTAATAATTGTAATGGCAATGAAAAACCCGTGTTCAAAAAGAACAATAAAATCATGAATTGCTGAATATAAAAAATTTCTTCGCTTTCAGTAGCTTAGAGTTTCAACGGAGAAAAAATCGGAAGGTGAGTATGTCGTCATGTGGGTTGGGTTCTCGGTAATCCGCAGCTAGTTGTTTCAGGCTTTCGGCTCGGGTACACGATGCTCTTGTTTGAGTTTGTAATTTTTAGTTAGCGTACAATGTGTCGTTTTTGGATTAGAGTAGCATATTTCTGGCCCCACGTCGGTACGTATTTTGAAACGTCAGACGGTTTGAAAGAGACGGTAGAGTAAAGCAGCTATCGAGTTGAAGATGTTTGACGTGTTTTAAACGAGCAATTAGAATCGGTGGCTGAAAAATTGTATTCAAGCATATACTAGTCGCGTCAAGAACCAGCAACCTCGGAGTAGACTATGAGCATCTGGATAGGTAGGCCTTTAGAGGCATAGTTTGTTGTTGCATCTCAAGATTTTTGTCTTTAACCGATGATAGGTCAGTTTGGATTTCCTTCGGGAAATCTCACGAAATATAATTGAAAGACGAACTCATTACATACTGTTTACTGAAGAAAATAAACAAGCGTTGAGTGTTTTTTAAATTTTATCAACATTTCACATCCAAACAAGCAATAGCGTGAGCAAGTTTTTTACAGTCTTAACTAGTATGATGTACTTGGAACTGTAAGTTTATCCAAATAAAATATTCGGCAGATTATGAGGCCTTTTCAAATACAACTTTCACATGATTCTATTTACTTTTCTTTGAAATGCGCGAATTCCATTCGTTCGTTTGAAGCTTGCCTTTCGATTTTTTCCCACGAATGATTTCAAAAATCAAATGTAATGAGAAGTAGTAAACAACATCGATGGCACCAAGTACACTAAAGCCCAGAAAAAGACCGGCTGTCCCACCTATTGAAACTGGAAAAAATAATTACTTCAACAATTTTAACTAAATTTTTGACATGCAGTTTGTACTTGCCTAGCAAATCTGTGAACGTAAATAGCATTTGCCGTTTAAATCTTGATAAAGGATACTTTTTTACAGCAACAAGCCCTCCAATACTTCCAACGAGCTCTCTCGAATCAATCATAATCTGCATATTATAATTATCAAAATCATTTACAGTTCATAACAACTTCAAAGCAACACCAGAGCATATCCTGGGTACTTATGCAACAGTTCGGTAAACATATTTAGAAACTTACAGTTAGATGACAAGTAAAATAATCATATGTATTCTGTTACAAACTCACTTTATAGTTTACTTGTTTTTTAGAGTACATGTAAGCTCTCACCTCTGCTTTGTCCACAATCACTTGGGAGTCTTGACAGTTAGGAAGGCAATCACAATTAATTACATTATTTTTCCCACGGAATGTGAGGAAGACATCTAAAAACAAATTCAAATAACCCTGAATCGACTGACATACTGCATTTCTACTATACGTACCTTTGTATTTTGGAAAACACGTTTTCAAAACTTTATGATGACAAACAGGCATTTTAGTTGCTGCAAATAGAAAAAAGATATTTATTTAAGAGACAAATTAAATTTCTACGTTCAGAGTATTTCAGAATTATTGTTGTAGCAATATGGCTTTTCTCGTCGTCATCTCGGGCCTTGGTTTCTCGTAGGAGTCATTTCCAGCTGTCTCAGTTCCGCGTCCTCTTGGCTTTCGCAAAATTGTAGGCTCGTCTTCAGTTACAATTATTGAACGCCTGGTTGAACCAATTCGGGTTATCGAACAGAAATATACAATTTCTCTTAGCGTTATTTCTGGCCTTCTCTTTATTTTTCTATCGGATACTTTTTTGTGGCAGGTTTCTTAAGTTAAGTTGGCAGTTATTGTTAAGAAAGCCAAAGTGGAGTTTAATATGGGAGGCTTCGAACATTGAAAGCACGTGCGAAAGGTAGCAAATGCCGTATCATCCGACGCATGGTGTATTCACATGGTATCCACGTTTTCTGTTCACACTGTGCTGCACACTTTCCCCGGGGCCGGATCCGCTACCTCCGTTCACCTGTGTAGTCGCCTTTTTGGTCCCATGGTTATCTTCGCAAAGCAGGGAGGCCATGCGAGGGTTGGCACAGGCCCTTATGGGGACAAGTGCTCAGAGCCAGACCAGCGCTAATTAGGAGTCCGTCTAAACCAAACCTACACCACCAACCCAATGGTGCGAACTTCAAACGTACTCCGAGGCCTGCCAAGGTTTTACCGGGACGGAGACGGTATGATAGTTGAATTGGAGCCGTTCACACACGAGTGTCACCAAACCATCATATCCGCCAGCCCAAAGCACCAATTCCAGTTCGTTGTCCGAAGCGTAGTCCAGATCCAGTCAGGGTTGTTACCTGTCATCCCAGGAGTGAACCTCACGGCACCCCGCATATTGTCGGGTCCATGAGAGTGGCGCTCCCCAAAGAATGCTAGCCTCCAAGAGTGCTCTTGTCGAACGACATTCCCATTGGAGGAATTGCCTCCGGTGCGTGGGGATGGAACTCCCAAAAGAATGCTTGATTCCAAGAGTATTCCTGTCGGCCAGCATTCCCCCTGCAGGATTCCGCGAAGCCTGATAGCTTCACCGATGCCAGAGATTTTTGGGTACATTGTTTACATTAGGGTTTGTGCAGACAATTTTTTTTTGCGATGGGGAGGTGAATGCCATTTATGCATAGAGTGTGGAACTCCCATGCTCGCAAGCAGGCGACTAGACTACCAACTAAACACCTCCCTTGTCAACCTGAGAAACCTGCCTGGAACCGTTTGACACATTACTTCGTCTCGTTTTGTTATGCCGTGAGGCACCCTCAAGCTGGGGGATCCCTTTCCTAGTGAGAGGGGAAGAGGAAGTGGCAGAAAACCGATCCCCCAGCCCCAGTGCCCCCGGCATCTGTGAGTCCCTTTTATATTTTAGGACTGCCCGAGCATAATGTGCCACCTGGTTGCATTTTTCAACCGATTCAAGCATCACCCCAACTATATTATCCGGGATGAGCTCTCCCATCTCCCTGTAAAGATCCTTTCGCAGCCTGACCCATTTTGTACACGCAAAAAATGTGTGGCAGGCATTGTCCTTCTCTCCTGGGCAAAACCGATAATCGGGGGACCGTGACTTTCCAATCTTGTGCAGGTAAGACTGAAAACACCCATGCCCACTCGAAAGCTGGGTCAGATAGAAGTCAGTCTCACCATGCCTTCGATTGAGCCACGGTCTCACATCCGGGATGAGGCCACCTTCACTTCATGCGATTGACCCAAGACTGCTGCCAATCGTTGAGCGAGCGCTGTCTCTCCTCACGGACAACCATCTCCCTCGCATCCTCGTTTCGGCGCAGGTAAATAGCACGGCGCTCTCTAGCAAGGAGGGTGACAGGTATCACGCCTGCAATCACTCTCACCGCCGAATCAGAGACTGTTGGATACGAAGATGCGATTCTCAGTGCTCCTCTTCTCGATACCTGTGCCAAACGTTTTCGGTATACCTCCTCGCTGAGAGCGTCGCCCCATACTTCTGCTCCATACAGTAGCACTGACCCTACAGCACTCATCAAGAGGCGTCTTCATGATGGGGTGGGTCCCCCTGCGTTGGCAATAAGTCGACTCAGAGCCGATATTCCTGAAGCAGCCTTCTCAGCCGTTGCCCCGATTTGCTCAGAGAAACACATCTTCGAGTCGATCAGTAGCCCCAGGTACTTCACCGCTGGATTCGATTCGATTTGTATGTCTCCAAGACTGATCATCGTTACTCTAGGAATCCTCTTTTTTGTCAAGATGACCACTTCGGTTTTCTTCAGTGCTAAACTGAGCCCGCGAGCTGTCATCCAGTCCCTCACTTGGTGAATGAGCATACCTAGCCTAAATTGCGCCTGTTCAGCGGTACGTCCAGTGACCAAAGCCGCAACATCATCTGCATAGCCGACCAATTGCGACTCATCTGGCATCTCGAGGCTCGGTAGACCATTGTAGGACATGTTCCATACGTCGGGACCAATGATAGATCCCTGGGCAACACCCGATGTAATTTCTATCCTTCGTTGGCCCTGTGTAGTGTCGTAGAGCAGGCTTTGGTCCTTTAGGTAGTTCCTCAAAAGTCGCCCTAGACATTCTGAAACTTGAAAAGATTTCCAGTGTATCCAGAATATCCACCCATCTAACGGAGTTGAAGGCGTTCCTGACGTCGAGTGTCACCAACAGGACGATCCATCGCTTGGTGCGACTATATGCCTCTGCCTTTTGGACCGCGTTCACCACCTCTGCTATCGCATCAATGGTAGAACGTCCTGCTCTAAAGCCGTACTGCCGAGCAAATAGATCCCCAGTAGCACGAATCGGGTCAGTGAGTCTTCCCTTGATGAGTTTCTCTAGCACTTTCTTAGCAGTGTCTAGCATGCATACCGGGCGGTAGGCAGACGGCGATTCGGGATTTTTCTTCTCCTTGCTGATCAGAACAAGCCTCACCACCTTCCATCGTACCGGTAAAACCCCGTCCCGTAGGCAAGCGTTGAATGTGCTGAACAGCAAGTCAGGACAATGGTGATAGATGAGCCGCAACACCTCAACCGGAACACCATCTGGACCTGGAGCATTCCTCGCTTTCAATGAGAGGACTGCCCCTCCAGTTGCAGCTGTGTGAAGAGTGGACACTCGACTGCTGTTTCACCGTGGACTGTGTCAACACGGGCAGGATGGGCGGGGAAGAGTCCCCGCACTATCGCATCCATCTTTTCCGCGTCATGTATACAAGGTTTCCGAAGGGCACTAAGCTTCTGCATAACTAGCTTGTAGCCAAGGCCCCATGGATCCTTTTTCACACCCAGTTGCATGCCTCGTCACGATTCCGCGCCCGTTGAGCCTCACTTCGAGGTTTGTGACACTCCCTTCGCTTTTCAGCGAATTCAGTTGACCACCAGTACACTGGGGCTTGCCGTGGCGGGGTCTTCGACGGGGCATAGAAGCGCAGCAAGCAGTCGTAATGATGCTCATAGTAGAGTTCACCACGTCTTGAGCTGCCAGTTCTTCCGCCCCCTCCGAAGCTCCCTGCAGCGGCTCACCTGCTGTGAGCACCTCGACGAACCTCTCGACGTCCATCCTTCCGATGTTTCATCCAGTTGAAGAAGGCCGAGAGCACGGACGTTGGAAGACAACATCACTGATCTCAAGCAAATTGCACTGATGATCACTGGCTGAGTAGTCCTCTAACGATTTCCAATTGTGTATCCTCCGTACTAAGGACTCCGAGGCGAATGTCACGTCCGGCATGGTTCCCTCACAGCCAATACGGCGGAAAGTCGGCGTATTTCCGGAGTTTTGTACGACGAAGACTGACCTGGCTGCCATTTCCAGGATTAGTTTTCCCCGCGGGTCCGTTTGAGGAATACCCCATTCGATTGGTTCACCGTTGAAGTCGCCCCAACGAGAACTTTGCCCTCTGCGTTCGAGACAGCGCCCTCCAAAGCCTGAGGCTTGGCTTGGAAAGATTATATCGATTCATTCGGCGTTAGGTACACACTAAGGAAGGTGGTTCCTGAGCACCGAACTCACACGAAGTCATCCCCCCATCCACAACTCTCCGCTTGAAAGTCACTGTTCCGAACCCAGATGGCGGCAGTACCAGTTTCATCAGAATACCATAATGCAGGACTTTTATTATGGTGTTGCTCACTCAGCAGCAAGAAGTCGGCTTTCATGTCCCTCGCAAACTGTTCAAGCAGATTTTGGGCGATTGAACTGCGGTTTAGGTTTAGCTGCAGGATGCGGGTCATCGGGGTTCTGATTTTGCCTTGGCTAGGGCTTCCTGGAACACCCGGCATTTCCCTGATCCCAAGACATGCCCAAAATCAGGTTTTGGATCAGCATCCTTGCACAGAATACAGTGTGCCTCCTTCGTACCCTCTTTTCTTTTATGTCCCATTCCACCGCATTTGTAACATAGGGAACTCCTATCGGGTCTTTTGCATACTTGTGTGGTGTGACCATAACCAAGGCATTTGAAACACTGAAGAGGCGTTGCTCTTTGCCGTATCCTACAGACAACTCACCCTTTTCTTACTTTGCCCTTGTTCAGGAATTGTTCGGCGTCCTTTTCGGTCAAGTTAACTGTGGGCATGCGTTGTCCCCGGTTGTTTTCTGGTGTCAGTCTCGCTTTGATCCTTCCCACTCTAGGGAATTCCCTTTTGATGGCCTCTTCTACCTCGGCCAGATCTGTGACGCAGTCTATGTCTCTTATTTTGATTGTTGCCATCGGCTCGAGCGAGGCTATAGCTGCGCTTTTGCCCAGGACTTTCTTTACTGCGCCGCAGAATGCTTCCTATCGCAGAGTGCTTCCTTCGCAGAATGCTTCCTGCCGACCATAGATGTCAGCGAGAATGGATACGAAGTGCATCGCGAGCATTGAAGCACTTTATGGAGTAGCGTGAAGTTAGCGCGTGATCAGCTGTTGATTCGAATTTCAAATAAATTTGACGTGACGTCTCCCACTAATTTTCGCATCTAGAACTAAATCAATTTTCCGTGCGGGTATCCTAACTTAAATGATATAAATGATTCAACATGACTTACCCTACGAAGGATACGCCCCTGACATGCTTCTTATAGCTGTTTTTGCAATCCCACACACATCACTACATTTTTCGTTTTTCGACACAACAACACTCGCGATCCATAACAAACTTTTCAGTTTGATTTATTATAACTTTTGCAACGCTTTTGCACTGGATTCAATATGGTTTATCTTAAAAAAATTTTGTTGTGTACAATTTCAAATTCAATTGATTAGACGTTTCCCATCGTTGCTGAATTTTCACGAATCATATGTTTTCAATCATATGGTTGATATTTCATTGACAATTCGGGGTTTAAAGTACAAGAAGAGTGGAATTTTCTGGAGAGCAACTAGAGGGCCACTTGAGTGTGTAGTTGCTGTAGCGGCTGAACGGCGGGGGGATTTCAATTCGTATATGAGGAAGGCTTGCATGTAGTAAAAGTCCTTCACTTACGTATGGATGAAAATAAGCTCATTTCGCGTCCATTACTTTATACATATGTCTTTGGTGCAGACAGTAGCTGTGTGCACCTTTGAATTCGACAATGTAAATTGATTGTCGCGCGAATGTTGAGTCGGTATATATGCGCTCGCTAAAACCAATTGCGTAGAAAATCTCTGCTACTTGCTGCTGTGATGATGAGGTGAACGCGGTTCAGTTTTTTTTCCGGAGTCTAATTTGAGTGTGGATACTATGTGAACATACTATGATCCGGAGTTTGCTTACATATCATCAGAGCAAACAATTGGCAAGTGTTACTTCTTTGTCTTTGCAAATCGGCCGAAATTCAGGTCATAACACTTAGTACAGGAAAATCAAAGGAAACAACTGCAGGATATACTTGTAATGTGACGCCTACGCCCGGGAATCGAAGTGATTCCGATCCCGAACCCTTGCACCCGGCCAGATGCGTATGACCTCGAAGTGCAAGCGGACTTCATCTTTCGTGCGGATATCGTTGCGCAGAAAATATTTTTTTTCTTTCCAAATATTTAGATCTGTGGATATAAATATTTGAAACATAATATTAATCAAAACCCCGACACATTTCGAGACATATCCATCTGGTAATGCACCCCCCACCGTTGCCATCAAAACACTATGCCACTGGCGACCAATAAAAATGCACATTGCCGCCATGTGGCGTTCCATTCCGCGTCAGTTGCGACGACTCCCAGTCCACATCTGTTTTGTCGGAGGTTGTGAGATTGACAGTCCGACGCAGCGAGGGAGAAAACACGCGGGAGGAAAATACTGTATCTGTATTTTTCGTTATTCCCCCGCAATCTTGGTGTTCTGGAGGAAGGCCGAAAATATGAACTAAAAGCGGTGGAAAAATAAAGGAGTCGGCTGTAGCTGGTGATCAATATCATGGTTTGCGTCAACCATTATGGTCAGCTATCGACGATGAAATCAGTCCATCGGAATGCGACATTTACAGCTACAATCCTGATTTGAATTCAGATCCATACGGAGAGCCAGGATGCCTCTGGTCGTTCAATTATTTCTTCTACAACAAGAAGTTGAAACGCATTGTGTTCTTCACTTGTCGTGCAGTCAACTCATTATATAGTGGAGACTTTGGAATATCGTCAGACATGTCCAGGGAAGAAGATACTTGCGGCTATTAAGACAGGAATAATGCCAGGTTAAATTAGTTCCAGCTGATACACCAAAAAAGAACGCCAAAGAGAACTCGTGGTTCAATGTCACTTGAATCGAATAGTCCATCAACAACCCCACCGCCTACATCGAACAACAAGCGCCGAAGAATCTAAATTTCGTCTAATGCGGTAATGTACACATCCAGAATCATTATACTAAATTTTAGTCAGAGAAAAATGGTACGTGAGATGATAAATCCGTAGAACTGTTAAACATGATAAACCAAATCAAATTATATAATAGCACAAATTAATCTAATATATAAAGGGGAATAACCTTGTAGTGTTATATGTAAGTTTAGAATCTTGGGAAAATATTTCAAGATTAGATATGTACACATATACTCATATATCATATTAGGTAAAATCGAACACTTGGGGAGAGTCAAATCCAATTTACTATATACTTTGGTAATGTTTTGAACATTCTATTGTCAAAATATTTCAAAAATAATTTATGTTTACGCAAACAGAAGGTTTAATCCGATGAGTACAATAAATGTACTCTTAATATCAATTAAAGTTTAAAACACAAGAAAACTTTTAGTATTTTCGCTATATTTGCGTGTTTCTAGAAGAAAAAAAAAAAAAGCATATTCAATTCAACAATATTATTCAGATAGCAAGATAGATTGGTGCCAGCAATTCAAATCATAATTAATCAAGTATTCGAACTATATTTTCTTTTGAATAGTATGTTTAATGATGTAAAGGCAGGTGAAAGCTGCGATGTGAGAATTTACGTCGATAAACGTACGCGATGCAGGCAAAATTTCTGCTGCTGTATGCTTACTTAATTTTCAATTTTTAGTCTTAAGTCAATGTATTCTCCCTAAACCTAACACGGTTTTAGTGATAGTTGTTAAAAAGTGATGAATGTGTACTTACACAGAGTGAGTAGGATAACATTTAGGACAGTACGAGAATAAGAGTACTTGTGATTGATTATTGAATATCAGAGATGAAACAGGATAGGAATAGATGAGGAAGGTTAGGAATTATCGAACAAAGTATTTTAAATCATAAAAACGATTGGTGTTCATGGTAGGCTATGAGGCATTTAAAGGGGAAAATGATGGCAGTTTTAACGGCAAAGTGAATAGTAGTGGAACCCAAATATAAAACCTACCTTTTAACATTTATATACCATATACGGATATATCAATCAAAATTCAATTTTATCGTGGGGATTTTTTTTAGAGTTAGTTTTCATTTTAAATTAGATTTATAGAATTGCAATTCTAATTTAGATCGCAGAAGAAGAATTACTATTCAAGTTGAGGATTGTAGCATGTGGGCTTGATTGAAAAATGCATATCATGCCATCCAATACTCTCCAAGGGCCTCTGCTTTTATAGTACGTAAGATTTAGAAAGCAGCAGAAAAGATGCCCCTGTTTGTGTTTGAATATAAATTCTTTCCTACGTCAAATATGTATTTCTTAAAAAAAATCATCATGCATATATTTACGGATCATATCGTGTCTGAGGTCACAATTCATTAATAATAAAAAAAATAACTATTCGGGCACTAACAGTATCTTGGTACACTCGGTTTGATAAGGCAGTGTCGTATTTTGCGTTTGACTCTCAGCAAAATCAGCGATGTTTTACTGCATGTGAGAACTATTTAATTGACTGTACTTTATTTTTAACAATTCATAACATAGATATTTCTTTTAAATTTAATTTTTTATATAAATGTTTATCCCTTATTTTAATTAATTGTGTGAATTGATTTGACTTTGTATTTGATTTGATTTACGTTTTGAAATTACAAAATCACATTAAAGGGATCAAACCCATGTTGTAATGATATAAATGGAAAAGTACGAAAATCAGTAGTTGAAGATGAGATTATTATTTGATAATGAATTTAGTTAGAGCAATAAAATGAATTGTTAAATAATTAACGACTTTCCTTTTCAGTGGTTCTTCTTGTTTCAGCGGGAAAGTGAGTGCAGGGTAAGTATGCCGTCGCGAGGGTAGGGTTTCGACAAATCCGCTGAGGTCGGTTTCGCGTCGCGCGCGGTACGCGGTACCTTTGTTGTTTTGACATTTTATTAGAGTAGTTTTCGTCGGGTTAATTTAGAGTAGAATACTTTACGGTACCGCGTCGGAAATTCGGGAATGCGAAATAAAAATTAGCTTTTGTTCTTTGACTGTTTATAGGAAGAAATACGGAGTAACGTAAAGTAGGTTTCTCCTCCGTATGGTTTTGTGTTGTAACGCGTTTTGAAAACGGACGTGTTCAGGTGGCTGAAAATATTGTAATTGAGCGTAACCCATTCGGAGACCCGCGACCGAAATCCTCTCCGAACTAGCTGGCCGACAAGCAGCCACCGCGTGAATGGGTTACGGTGCACGGATTGGTTGACCGGTTGGTACCATCCGTTGGCACTACTCAGACTTAACGTCTAGAACCGATGAGAGTTCGGTTCCGCGTTCGAACTTAAAAAGTTGAAAATCATTACATACTATGATAGGCTACTGAGGCCATAAATAATAAATGAGCATCAGAACTTTATTGTACTTTACGCTAGCTGAGGCGTTGGTATAGATGTACAAAATAAAAACTAGAAATGGATCCAAAGCAATACCGCTATTTTCTGCAAAATAACTCATGTTGCCTAACTAGAAATGCATTGTCAGATGACAGAATGGGGTCTTAGGTACGCTTTGAAAACCAAAATGTAAAGTAGGCAGGAGAATGCTACAGCCGGATACGTTTTCCATAGAGATATTTGCCACTACACCGTGGAGCGCCTTCAAGTTGGGGGATCTCTCCTCTAGTGGGAAGAGAAGAAAGAAGAGAAATAGCCAGAAAAGTAATTCTTCAGCCCCGATTTCTGTGAGTTCCATCTATCTTTTAATACTGCCTCAGCATAATGCGCAATAAGGTTCCATCTGCTAATCGATTCACGCATCTCTCAGATTAGAATATCAGGGGAGAGATCTCTTTGTTTCTTTGAAGAGGTCCCGGTTGAGCCTTTTTCATCTTTTGCATACAAAAAATGTGTAACAGGCATCATCTTTCTCTCCTGACATACCAATCTTGTGCAAGTAAGACTGAAAGCATTCATATCTGCTCGAGAGCTGTGTCACGTAAAAGTCAGTGTTGCCATACGTTTGAATGAGCGACGGCCTCAGATCAGAGACGAAGTGCACAGTCCATCTTCCTTTCATGCTGTTCACCCAGGACTGCTGCCAACCGTTGAGTGATCGTTCTCTCCACGTAAGCAATTGTCTCTCTCATGTCTTCATTTTGATGCAGGTGGATAGTACGGCACTCTCTATCAAGGAGGGCAATAGATATTATGCCTGCAATGACTAGCATCAGTGAATCAGACTGTTGGATATAAAGATGCAGTCCTTAGTGCTCCTTTTCTCTGTATCAGTGCCAAGTATTTTTAAATGTTTGCTGTCTGACTGCGAAAACTTTCGACATCGACTAAGACTAGAAATGGCTGCTTTGATCTTGCTTGAGATAGATGACTGCATCGGCTTTGTTCACAAGGTTTTGAGGTGTTAGTTGGAAGAAAGCATCTTTCGCTGCACGTGCTTTGAGAGCTGCTAGCTTTGTTGATTTATTGTCAGGTTTTGTGAGCGATTTCATGAGTTCAAGTGAATCTTGAGCTTGAGCAGTGTCACGTCAAATCGTTCGCATGCTTTGTTAAATCACGCAGCATATTAAGTGAACTGTTTATGGTCAAGTTTAGTGATTGTAAGAAATTTCTGTCGTTGCAAAAATGTTAATTGACAGTGAATGAAGAGCGAAAATAGCGTGATGGCAGCTTTATCAAACTGAGCTCATGATGCTTCTTTGGCATGATCGCGTTTGCGTAATGGTCAAAGTTGTTATTCAGTGTGCTTGTTAGAAGGTAATCGGACTTTTGTACGTGCTGAAAGACTGGTGGGCTCCGTTGTGAAAAATAACTCATATCGCCTGTGCCAGACATGTTTTAGAATAATGCTCAGAGTTTTTCAATGAATCACCGAGCTCTTGAATGTCGATGATGCCTCGCTTAGAATTTGATAATGTTGTTGTAGCGCAAGTGTTTCAATAAGGTTGCGCAAATTCCACAATACTTTTCGAAGCGCTTGTGTCCATTTGCTTTTGTTGAATGATGCTTCAAAATGTTACTTTTAAATTTCTTTTGTCCTCGTCGCCAATGTAGTAAGCCCGAAGTTAAATAAAATATGAAGTTTACTTAAATATCTAAAATATGAAAATTAATTAAGAGATCTGATCTGAACAACGGTTCGTGTAAGATTAAAGCTACTAGTATATTAATCAAAGGCGAACCTTAGGTGAGCGCAAGAAATTAGAAAATGTTAGTGGGAAAGACAGACAGTGAACATCAGCGTGTAAATATCGAGTTATACGAGTATTTCCTACAAATAATGGAACTCGCGATTTCCTTTGGTTTCAACAGAACTTGGTATTATAGTATGGCAACTAAGATCTTTTAAGAGACGCATTCACAATGTGTTTGTTACCGCCTTAAGTGGAACCAGGACTCACATCATTATTTTTAGTTGGACCTTAATTACCGCATTAATCTTTCTGAATAAGTTGAATGAAAGAATTTGGTAAGATTCATTTTGAATAAAGTTTGATAACCTCGATTGGCAGTAAACGGGTTCCAATCAGTTTCTTCATTCTGACTTTGCACTACAACCCGTCTAGTTTTTTGATCCCTGAGAAATTTTGTTAGCACTTACAAGGTGCCGAAATTTAAGGGTAATTTGCTGATTACGTTTTTAAATGCGCGAGAAACTTGATTTATCTTTTGCTGAAATCTATCTATTGGTTTTTCCGTCAATTGAATATATCAAAAAGTTGCTATTAAGGACTGTATCGTTTGATATGACATCATGAAGTTTTTTTCCCTTGAATTTGCGCCTCTTTTTTTTCAGTAAAATCTTCGCCATGATTCACTGGAACCCACATCAGTACATTTTTCTTGATTATGTTTCAATAAAACTAAAGCACAAGTTTCGGTCCACAGGACACCACATTGAATCAGCCGCTGAGGACGCGTACACCCTCGCAAGTAAAGCCTGCCAGTTTTTTTATGTGATAGTAGATATGCTCAATGATCATGGAAGTTTTAAAATCGATAGTTTAATATCAATGTGGTGAACAAAGTATAGATATATAGGGTGGGGCATATAGTAGTTTATTTTTAAATCAAATGCTATTTTGACACTGACAGGTGTTTCAGTCAGTATTAACCTTCCACGGAACATAATGAATCGATTTACGTTTGAACAACGTTGAGAAATATTGGAATCTTATTTCCAAAGTGAGTGCTATGTTGCTTAAACAGTGCCTTTTTTGAAAAGATGTTTTGGCCAAAATGAGGCACCCACTGCGCCTAATGTAAGCAAAATTGTGAAGAAAGTTCATGAGATGGGCATGTTAGTCGACAATACTCACGGTCCCTGTACTCCTTTGGTGCGCGCCACGGCGAATGTGGCTGCTGTAGCCGAGGGTGTGCGACTTAATCGGGCACTTAGAAATACATATGGCAGGTAGCGTAGTTTTATATAACAAGCAATTGATGGTACCCGAGACAACATGGTGAATCTGCGGAGGATGTCAAGCTTACCTTCTGTGTATATGTATCTATTCTATGGTCACGTATGGATTATCGACTTCAACTCAAAATCAAACCAACTAAATTATGAAAAAAAACCTTTTTTTTATGAACACGTTCAAAGATCGGTTGTCAAGTTCTAAATTCTGCACGCTTCTATTGTATCTATTTGAACCTGCGTCCCTTTATTTCATGGTAGCTTACGAACCAATGTCGGAATAAAATTTGGTGCTTCATTTCATATACAGTTTTGCCAGATTATATTCAACGTGAAAGTGAGACATAACAATCTCCTACGATTAATTTACATTAATGTAATTAATGAATTGATCGAATGTAATTTTTGTTGAATTTGAAAATCAAGCAATATTACTTTGAAATGTAATCTCCTTAATACGTAGGCCAATTGCCTAGGCATTTAGATATACAAATGACTTCTCTTGCTCTCATCGGGGGGTTCTTGATTAATCAGCAATTTGGCTTCTTGAAGCTCTGCCTTATGTTAAGGTACAGTTGTTTCGGGAAGGTGTTGATGGTAATCATTGGTACTTTGTGTCAATGTTTTCCTTTCAATATCTGGAGCAAAGTGAGTTTTACGCGGGTTCACCCTGATTGATTTAAATTGGTCAATATGTTGTCACTGTGTGTGATCATCATCGAGTTATATAAGATAATCAGGTATGCACAGTTTACGTTGAACAGTTCCAGTCTTCCTTACTGTTTTCTTGTTTCATATATGCAAAAGTTGAATTCTTTCTCCTACGCTCATTTGACGCACTCCTAGAATAGGTTTCGTAGACTCGAGTTCTATAGATAGTTTTACTACTTCCAATTATATTGAATACATCTATTGAAGTACAATTCTCCTGAACTTTTCCCCAACTTGAGGGGACCGCACAATACCTATGCGTAATTTTGTTAACTTTCTTGAATGGAGACCCTTATTCTGCTGACATAGCTTTCAATTTTCATTTGGGTCTTTTTACGTAGCGTTCTGCTTGTTCTTCTTCTTAGCACTAAAGCCCCTCTTTTTCTTTTTTTTTTTTGTGGTAGGGAGGTGAAGGCATTTATGCCCGCCGAGTCTGGCAGTGTGGGGCTCCCATGGAGGATACCCTTGGACTACCCACTAAACACCTCCCCTGTCAATCTGAGAACCTAGCCTGGAATCGTTTGACACATTACTTCGGGCCAGGTCTCGATTTGTTACGCCGTGGGGCGCCTTCAAGCTGGGGAGTCCCTTTCCTAGCGGGAGGGGAGGGGGGAAGAGGAATTGCCAGAAGAGCGATCCCCCAGCCCCAGCGCCTCCGGCTGCTGTGAGTCCCTTTTATATTTTAGGACTGCCCGAGCATAATGTGCCACCTGGTTCCATTTGTCAACCGATTCGAGCATCACCGCAACTATATTATCCGAGGTGAGCTCTCCCATCTCCCTGTAGAGTTCCCTTCGCAGCCTGGCCCATTTGGTACATGCAAAAAATGTGTGACAGGCATTGTCCTCCTCTCCTGGGCAAAACCGACAATCGGGAGACCGTGACTTACCGATCTTGTGCAGGTAAGACTGAAAACACCCGTGCCCGCTCAAAAGCTGGGTCAGATAGAAGTCAGTCTCACCATGCCTTCGATTGAGCCACGGTCTCACATCCGGGATGAGGCGCGCAGTCCACCTTCCCTTCGTGCAATTCCCCCAAGACTGCTGCCAATCGTTGAGCGAGCGTTGTCTCTCCTCGCGGACAACGATCTCTCTCGCATCCTCGTTTCGGCGCAGGTAAATAGCGCGGCGCTCTCTAGCAAGGAGGGCGACAGGTATCACGCCTGCAATCACTCTCACCGCCGAGTCGGAGACTGTTGGATACGAAGATGCAATTCTCAGTGCTCCTCTTCTCTGTACCTGTGCCAATCGTTTTCGGTATACCTCCTTGCTGAGAGCGTCGCCCCATACCTCTGCTCCGTACAGTAGCACTGACCCTACAGCACTCATCAAGAGGCGTCTTCTTGATGGGCTGGGTCCCCCTACGTTGGCCATAAGTCGACTCAGGGCCGATATTCCCGAAGCAGCCTTCTCAGCCGTTGCCCTGATTTGCTCAGAGAAACTCATCTTCGAGTCGATCAGTAGCCCCAGGTACTTCACCGCCCCTCTTGGGCCTTCGCTTGCTGCAAATAGCGCCTCCAACTGTCTCGGTCCATTGACCACGTCCTCAAATTTCGAAGTCCAAGCAGCGATGAACTGTCTTCGTCGACCGAGTCAGACCAGCATTTCCTCGGTTTCCCCATTGGTCTCCGGCCTTCAGTTCTCCTAACGAATACCTTTTTGGGTATCCGTTGTTCGTTCATACGATTCATGTGTCCAGCCCATTGTAGCTTCCACAGTCTTACAATCGTTGAGACCTCCGGTTCATGAAAAATTTCATACAGCTCATGGTTGTATCGAATTTGCCGTTGGTCCCCGTCTAGCTTCGCTCCGATTATTCGCCTCAGGACCCATCACTCAAAGGCGTTCAATATATTTGCGGATGCTTAGGTTGGGGTCCATTTTTCACACCCATAGCATAACACAGGTCTCATTACAGATTTGTATACATGGAGCTTTGTTTTCCTGTGTATGCAGCTGGTCTTCAAGACCGTCAATACTGAATAAAATATTTTATTTGCAAACTGTATTCTTCGGCGTATTTTGTCTCTTTCATTGCCCGTTGCTAACATTTTCGATACTGTATTCGCCAAGTGTGATATTTTGTGTATTTGACGGATTTTTCCTTGACTGCGTCATGAGCCTTGTTTTATTTTCATTGATTTGTAGCCCTACTAGTTTTGCTTCATTGTCGAGTTTCAGGAAAAGTTCTTTGGCAGTTGTTAATGAACGTGACAAAATGTTGGTGTCATCCAAATAGGCTACTGCTTGGCTTGATTTGTATAGTAATATACCTCGCGTATCGACAGGTAGCTTCCTTATGATGTACTCGTACACTAGAGCCAAATTGAATAGCAATGGGGCCAGCCCATCTCCCTGCTTTAGTCCGATATTTGTGTCAAAGCCATCGGTGAGTTGGTTATTGATGCGGACTTGGGAGGTCGTCAACGTCATTGTCATTTTGGTAAGACGGACCAATTTTGCTGGAATATCAAAGCAAAGCACTATTCGGTACAGCGTTATGATCAATACTGTCGTATGCTTGCTTGAAGTCAACGAAAATTTGGTGTACGTCTATGTTGAACTCCCAGCATTTTTCAAGTACCTACTTGACTGTGAACAATTGGTCTATTGTCGATTAAACTGCTCTAAAACCACCTTTTTTTTGTGGTAGGGAGGTGAAGGCATTTACGCCCACCGAGCCTGGCAGTGTGGGACTGCCATGGAGGATACCCTTGGACTACCCACTAAACACCTCCCCTGTCAATCTGAGAACCTAGCCTGGAACCGTTTGACACATTACTTCGGGCCAGGTCTCGTTTTGTTACGCCGTGGGGCGCCTTGAAGCTGGGGAGTCCCTTTCTTAGCGGGAGGGGAGAGGGGAAGAGGAAATGCCAGAAGAGCGATCCCCAGCCCCAGCACCTCCGGCTGCTGCGAGTCCCTTTTATCTTTTAGGACTGCCCGAGCATAATGTGCCACCTGGTTCCATTTGTCAACCAATTCGAGCATCACCGCAACTATATTATCCGGGGTGAGCTCTCCCATCTCCCTGTAGAGTTCGCTTCGCAGCCTGACCCATTTGGTACATGCAATAAATGTGTGACAGGCATTGTCCTCCTCTCCTGGGCAAAACCGACAATCGGGAGACCGTGACTTACCGATCTTGTGCAGGTAAGACTGAAAACACCCGTGCCCGCTCAAAAGCTGGGTCAGATAGAAGTCAGTCTCACCATGCCTTCGATTGAGCCACGGTCTCACATCCGGGATGAGGCGCGCAGTCCACCTTCCCTTCGTGCAATTCACCCAAGACTGCTGCCAATCGTTGAGCGAGCGTTGTCTCTCCTCCCGGACAACCATCTTCCTCGCATCCTCGTTTCGGCGCAGGTAAATAGCGCGGCGCTCTCTAGCAAAGAGGGCGACAGGTATCACGCCTGCAATCACTCTCACCACCGAGTCGGAGACTGTTGGATACGAAGATGCAATTCTCAGTACTCCTCTTCTCTGTACCTGTGCCAATCATTTTCGGTATACCTCCTTGCTGAGAGCGTCGCCCCATACTTCTGCTCCGTACAGTAGCACTGACTCTACAGCACTCATCAAGAGGCGTCTTCTTGATGGGCTGGGTCCACCTACGTTGGCCATAAGTCGACTCAGAGCCGATATTCCCGAAGCAGCCTTCTCAGCCGTCGCCCTGATTTGCTCAGAGAAACTCATCTTCGAGTCGATCAGTAGACCCAGGTACTTCACCGCTGGCTTCGATTCGACCTGTATATCTCCAATACTGATCATCCTTACTCTAGAGATTCTCTTTTTTGTCAAGATGACCACTTCGGTTTTCTCCAGTGCTAAACTGAGCCCGCGAGCAGTCATCCAGTCCCTCACTCGGCGCATTAGCATACCTAGCCTAAGTTGCGCTTGTTCAACAGTGCGTCCGGCGACCAGAGCCGCAACATCATCCACATAGCCGACCAAGCGCGACTCATCTGGCATCTCAAGTCTCAGTAGCCCGTCGTAAGACACGTTCCACAGGTCCGGACCAAGGATAGATCCCTGGGCAACACCCGATGTAATTTCCATCCTTCGTTGGCCCTGCGTCGTGTCGTAGAGCAGGCTTCGGTCCTTCAGGTAGTTCCTCAAAAGCCGCATTAGATATTCTGGAACTTGAAAAGAGTTTTCCAGCGTGTCCAGAATATCCACCCATCTAGCGGAGTTGAAGGCATTCCTGATGTCGAGTGTCCCCAACAGGATGATCCGTCGCTTGATGCGACTATATGCCACTGCCTTTTGGACCGCGTTTCCATCAATGGTAGAACGTCCTGCTCTAAAGCCGTACTGCCGAGGAGATAGGTCCCCAGCAGCACGAATCGCTTCAGTGAGTCTTCCCTTGATGAGTTTCTCTAGCACTTTCCCAGCCGTGTCTAGCATGCATAACGGGCGGTATGCAGACGGCGATTCGGGATTTCCCTTCCCCTTGCTGACCAGCACGAGCCTCGCTACCTTCCATCGTACCGGGAAAACCCCGTCCCGTAGGCAAGCGTTGAATGTGCTGAGCCGCAAGTCAGGACAATGGTGATAGACGAGCTGCAAACCCTTAGCTGGAACACCATCTGGACCTGGAGCCTTCCTCCCTTTCAGGGAGGGGACTGCCTCCTCCAGTTCCAGCTGTGTGAAGAGTGGGCACTCTACTGCTGTTTCACCATGGACAGCGTCAACACGGACGGGATGAGCGGGGAAGAGTCCCCGCACTATCGCGTTCATCTTTACCGCATCATGTATACAAGGCTTCCGTAGGGCACCAAGTTTCCCCATGACCAGCTTGTAGCCAAGGCCCCACGGATCCCTATTTACATCGTCCACGAGGTCTTGCCAGCATCGGGCCTTGCTCTTGTTAATAAGCCTGTGAAGATATTTCCTGCTGGACTTGTTTGCTGCTAGCCTAGTGTCTGCCTTCTCCCGTGTTCGCGCCCGCTGGGCCTCTCGCCGAAGTTTGTGACACTCGCTTCTTTGTTCGGCGATCTCGTTTGACCATCAGTATACTGGAGGCTTACCGTGTCGGGGTCTCCGACGGGGCATGGAAGACTCGCAAGCAGCTATGATGGTATTCATAGTTGAGTTCACCAAGTCCTTGGCTGTAGGCCCTCCACTCCCTGGCGGAGCTCCCAGCAACGGTGCGCCTGCCGTAAGCGCGTCAGCGAACCTCTCAACGTCCATCCTCCCAGTCCTGCATCCGAGGATTGAAGTTTGGGCATATGCACGCAGAGTGGCACTGTCGTGAATCTCAACCGCTATATACTGGTGATCACTAGCCGAGTAGTCCTCTAGTACTCGCCAGTTGTGTACTCTAGGTACCAGGGACTCCGAAGCGAGTGTCACATCGGGTATGGTTCCTACGCAACCCCAGCGGCGGAAAGTAGGGGTGTTACCAGTATTTAGGACAAAAAGCGCTGTTCTGGCCGCCATGTCCAAGATTTGCTTTCCCATTAGGTCGGATTGTGGCATACCCCATTCAATGGCTCTAGCGTTGAAGTCTCCTTCGACCAGCATGTGGCCCTCTGTGTTCGAGACAGCGTCCTCCAGGGCATCGAGTTTGGTTCGAAAAGATCGCATTGCCTCGTTAGGCGTCAGATAAACACTGAAATATGTTATCCCTGAACACCGCACCCACACAAAACCATCCCCGCGTCCATGGCCCTGCACCTGAAGGCGAGCGTTGTCTCGAACCCAGATGGCCGAGGTACTAGATTTGTCAGGGTACCACGCTTGCAAGTCCTTGTTATGATGTTGCTCGCTCAGCAACAGGAGGTCAGCTTTCTTATCCCTCGCAAACTGCTCAAGTAGGTCCTGGGCGTTTGTGCTTCGGTGCAAATTGACCTGCAGGATACGGATCATTTGAGTATCGATTTGGCTTTAGTTAGGGCCTCCTTGAAAACCCAGCATCTCCCTGTCCCCGGCTCATGTTTGAGGTCGCCGGGTGCTAGCTTAGCATCCTTGCAAAGAATACATTTTGCCTCGTTCGTGCACTCCTTCCTTTTGTGCCCCGTTTCACCAAATTTGTAGCACAGAGATCTCCTGTCCCCCTACAGCCATACGCGGTGCTTCCGTATTCGAGGCATCTGAAGCAGCGGATAGGGATCGCTCTTCTCCGTATCCTGCAGATCACCCAACCTATCTTAATTTTGCCCTTCGCCAGGATTTGCTGGGCGTCTTTATCAGCTAGTTCGACAATAGCCATGCGTTGTCCCCTTGTGTTTTCACGTGTCAATCTTACCTTGACTTCACTTAAGCTGGGGAACTCCCTCCTAATGGCATCCTCTACTTCAGCTTTGTCCGTGACGCAGTCGAGGTCCCTGATTTCCAGGGTGGCTATTGGTTCGAGCGAGGCAACCCTTGCCGCATCTCCAAGAACCTTTTGAACCGCGTCACGGAATGCATCTTTGTTTGTGGCCTCTGGCCCGAATTCCACCAGCAGGCCACCGGTCCGGGTTGGTCGAACTGCTTTGATGGCAGTTTTGGTGTCGTCCGGCTTGACCACTCCTTTAATTTCACGGAGGACATCTGCGTAGGTTCGGCCCTTAGTGGGTTTAATAAGCAGTGCCTCTCGCAAGGGTTTGCGCCGTGGTTTGCTTTTTGTTTTCTGCGGTATATCGGGGGGTTCTTTGTTCTTTTCGTGGTTGAGCTCTTTGTCTGTTTTTTCTAGGAGTAGCTTTTTGGCCGCTTTTTTCGCTGCCTTGTTTCACACTACATGAAACTCCTCGCCTGGAGTGTCAACTTCGTTTATGGCCTCGTCCTTCCTCCTTTTCTCACGGTCGCCTTCAATTGGGCTACCGGCCATTCTTTTGCTGCTGCTAGGACCCACTGATGCCTCGAGGGAGAGCGTGTCTTTTTGGTGCTTTTCGGTTGCAAGCCACCTCCGTTTGTAGTGCGTAATGCGGCCAAAAAGCTCCTCCAGTTCAAGAATGCCATTCTTGACACTCTTGCATATGTTTTTCTCCACTTCGCAGGCAGCCCTCAGTTGTTTGACGATAGTCGCCGCTTTCCGAGTAAGCCGCTCCTCTTCGGCGCGGTCAAGGGCGATTGTGTTATTTGGCACCACCTCTTAGGAGAGGCCCCCGTTTCCTAGCCCTTTTGCTTCTATCGCTTGGGTCACGTTTGAAGTGGCGTCGGCCAACAGCAAAACTTCTCCCTCCCCCAGTCTTACACTGGCCTCTGTTGGTGTCGCAGCTTAATCCGGATTGTGTACGTCTTGCACTGGACGCTCCGGGGTCCGCGTAGTCCTTCTACTGCGCCCAAAGGACGCAATGATGCCAGGTTGCACAACGCACTCTGCCTTCTTTCGTTCGTTAGTCCGTCTGTGGTCTGTCTTCGATGATTTAACCTGTGATGTTGACTTTGACAGTGTTTCTGGGGTTTGCTGCCTCCCCCGCAATCGGTGACTTGTTTTATCGGTGTTCTTGCCAACAGTGGTTTTTGCCTGAAAGGGTTCTCCGTGCTAGCGTCCTGTTTGCTTGTAGTTATATCTGTTACAGAAGCCAAGTTCACCACTTCTATAACATTGCAGTCGCTGGATGACGACGGCCGGGAGCCTGCTCGCTCACTACCCTCTGCCACCGGTACTGGGGATCCGACCCCCTGCACCGTGATTTGGTTCCCCTTGTGGACCTGCATGATTTGGTTTTCTGTCTGGGTTTCCGTTCACATAGCATTTTACCTACTGCCAGGATATATGGATCATTGATGACGCCATATATTTCGTCATGTGATAGTGAAGGTCATTGACACTCAGGTATTTGTCCTGAGACTCTCCCTTCACTACCGACCATTGTCCGCGGCTGCTTATTGGTTATTCGCAGCGAACATTTCGAGAAAGGTCTTCCCCTATCCGCAGCCCTGGGGACGCGTTTGGTTCCCCGGTCTGAGGGCACTATCGATAAATCGATAACCAAACCCAGCTTTAACTACTATGATAAGTAGCAGCTTAAATACGGTAGCAGTTCACAATTTAATTTAGCTTTTCAGGAAAATTATTTTCAAAATGTGTTAGTTGGAAAGGCAGTAGGTCAACAAATAGTTACGAGCTATTATCAAAACATGTTACATTTAAAAAAAATCATTGTACAAATAGAGGACATCAAAATTAATTTCCGCTTAAAATACTTCAATAATCGTGCTGTGGGACCTATAGAGCATTTGGAAAAAAATTTCAATCATGTAATTAAGGATTTAATATTGAATTCAGTCAATGGAAGCAAAGTCAGCTTCACAATAGAGCCACCCAATTCATCACACATAAAGCCTATATGGTCAATCTGGAAACCTGTCCAACAGTAATTTTCTAGCCGAAATGCAAATAAATGCAAACATAATTAATTTCCCTTTATCTGGAGATCGGCTCAATCATAAATTTTCTAACGAGGTTGATCTTTTAGACAAAACGTGTGCTAGATATGGGGTTAGAGAATGATGTTAGTTGTCTCCCCCGAAGTATATGTTATGCAGTGGAAATGGCTTCAACAAATTTTAACGTGAATCTCATGTAGAGGTTATGGGCAGACTGGCTGGATTAACTACGAGATTCAGTGGCGGATTTAAGGAAAAAGGCCCGGTCGGAAAATGTCATTAGGCCCCCCCCCCCCCAATAAATTGTGTACACAAGAATTTATTTTGGCTCAAGTGTTTCATTGGAAGTGATAGGTATGTGTTTCAAGAAATTGATAGATATAAAATAATTTCGTTTTATTCATCGAGTATTTTGAATGTTGGATTTGTTTTTACATTGAGAACATTTACATATTTTTGAATCCTCTTCTCGCTTTCTTCTCCGCGAAAACTTCGATAGTAGCATCCAAATCAACTTGATTTGCGACATGCTGTTCGATGAAAAGTATGCTGAAATCGTCTAATGCTTCTGCACTCATTGTGGAACGTTGACGATCTTTGACTTTCTTCAATGAGCTCATTGTTCGTTCGGCGCTGGCTGTGCTGACGGAAAGTGTCAATAATAAACGCAATAAACTGCAACACTCCGGAAAACTGCTCATCAAATTTTTTTCAACGATGAAGTTCAAATATTGCAATGGACTATGCCCAGTAGAATCTTTTTCTTGTGAGAAGTACAAATCCGCAAAACTGATTAACTCATACTTCAGGGCAATTGTGAAAAAAGTTGTATATTTCTCTATCAAGTTGCAAACATTTTTTTCAACTTTTTTCTCATCCATGTTTTTGAAGAATTCAGGTTTAAGAAATCCGAAAAGTGAGTTTATCTCATAAAAACATTCGGCTCTTTCTTGTAATTCGCTGCACATCCTGTCGAGAACTTCGTAGTATGCAATGCGATGTTTCGTTGCCATATCCAGAGGACTGTCGTCAGCTTTTTCACCGGGCATTTTTTTCGTTCGTCGTCGTCTGGTGCTCGGAAAATCCGGATTCTTCCATCCCATGTTCTCCCATTGAGACTTTGCTTTCGACACAAAAAAAAACGTACTTGCTTTCTGCGCGCAAGTTTTTCAAATTCTCCATTACATTCTCAAGACAATTTTGGGCCATCAAAAGATCCACTTCTTTTTTCTGTAATTCAACTCCAGCAACGTCGCGTCGATGAATGATAAGACTGAATGCCACCACGTCAGGTTGAGTAAGAAGAGCCAATCGATCGCCGAAAGTAGAGAATTTGCGTCCATTATATCTTCTCCAGCAGCCTTTTCTCTTGATGTTTTTCGTTCTAAACAGTTGACAATACAGTCAAGATTTTGGATAACCGCTTCTACTGCTTTCAGTCGTGCAGACCAACGAGTCCCGCTCAATCCTTTGATGTGGAGTCTTCGTTTTTGTGACAGCGCCTCACTCTCGAAATCTTCTAATGGCACATGAAACTGCCCACCCTGTGTCTCTCTTCCACAGTCAGAATTTGTCTCGAAAATTTCTTTTTTCAATTCTTCCAGAAGTTGAATGCCGAAAGATTTTTTATTTTGGGACAGATTTTTGCTTTCTTCCAAAAGGTTTTCCCATCGCCGATGAGACTGCGAGAAGTAGTTGAAAATTCTCTGCAATGTTGCAAAAAATACTTTGATTCAAGGGCTGGCAAATTTTTCAGCTGCATGAGATAAAACCAGGTTGAGTTGATGCGCTGTACAGTGAACGTATGGAACAAAGGCCTTCTCTCCAACATATCTTCTGATGAGAGCTTGCAATCCATTCAGCTCTCCTGACATGACGGGTGCGCCATCAAATGCTTGACCACATAGATGAATCTCTTTGAATAGATATTTTTCAAACAAGACTCCATTAATTTCATGAGAAATTGACACAGAATCCCCTTTTTTGATTCGAATGAAACATAAAAAACTCTCTTTGATGCATAGTATCTTGGCTCCTGTCTCATTTTTTTGAATCGTGACGTACCGCAATAATATAGCCATTTGGTCCAAGTGAGCAACATCCGTTGTTGAGTCAGCAATCAGTGTGAAAAACTTTGCTTCTTTGCATTCATTGATGATAACATTTCGTGTTTGATCGGCCAAGATATTTAATAATTCGAATGTTATCGTTTTGCTCAAATACTTTATCCGATTCGAAGATTCGATGTGATCACCTAAAGTTGAGTTGTGTCGAGAGATAAGTTTGATGATAGACAAATATATACCAGGATTTTCTTCATCTATTATTTCACGATGACCTCGAAACGCGACACCCAAGCCAGACAAAGTTTTTATAGCATCAAAAAAAATGTTGAGAACGTAACGCCATTTTTTCGCTTCTTCGCTGATTTGTTGGTTTAGTCGGTGACTTACGTTAGCTTTCTTGAGAAAATTCGCTGCCGCAACTGCATTCTGGAGATGGCTCTTGCTCAAATTGTGTATCGAAACGGATTTCTGGAAATGTTTCCAGTCCGTGTAACCAGTGCACCATTTGCCTATTTTTGTATCCTCGTTTCCAAATAGCCAGCAATAATGGCAATAAGCATAATGTTGAGTCGGTGAGTATGATAACCAAGGGCAAAGATCATTTTCTTCAAAAGGCTTCTGCGTAAGTTTGTGATAATACTGTGAGTTGAAATGGCGCCCATTATCTGTATGTTTGAATTTGCCATTGGGCATATCAGCTTCTGTAGGTTGACAAGGGCCAGCGAGCAAAAGCATCCTTATCTGATCTTCGTCTAAAATTTGATTGCCATAAATTCCTTGGTCATTATTGAATTTAGAAAGTATCAGCGGTGCATTCGCGAAAAATGATGATTCAGGTTCGGAAACTTCATCAAATGAATCAGTAGATGCGGAATTATCTTTTTCTCCATCATCGAAAAACGGTTGATTATCAGCACTTCTGTCGACGGAAGATTTTACTTTTCCACCACTAGTCTCAAGTTCAGTTCTGGTCAGTTCATTGTATCCACTCTCCATTTTCTTGTTTTCCATGTTTTCTGTAACAATGCAAATATAAAATTATAAAACAATTCTCTTAAGTAGTACGAAATCCCTAGTCATATTGAATCGCACAGGCTGTATGACTCTCTTGAAATCATTTTTGTAGAAATTGAGTAATAATATATATGTAAATTCATATATTTACCATACCTTCGTCATTATTGATTTTCGGGTGAATCAGCGGTAATTCTGTAGATTGATTCGATGGGGATTCTTTTTCTGCTGCACGAAATACGATGTCCGTAGAGTTCCTATCGTCATCGTTTTGAACTTCAACTGATGTTGACTTTGGTATTGGAGTTGAAAAGAATTTGCTGACTTTGGTCTGTTTAGGGTTGATCCCAACATTTTCCAATTTTCTTTTTTCTCTAATTTTTCGCTTTTCGAATCCACTTTTTTCTTTCGTATTTTCCATGAGATCTAGAACCATGAAAAGATAATTAAAATACGAAGGAACAACTTTTTGCAGTGACAAAATATTCAATACATTATATTGCTGTAAAATGTAGTGATTTTTGAACGGTGAATGATCACAAACATTCATGAATTTTGAATTGGATGTAAGCTAATATATTTGTTTTTGGAAAATAAATTTTGGAGTTGCTGTGCTTAGATTCGACTATCTACGTGGCAAAAAAAAACGAGATAGAATGACCCTATAGTGACTTTAATATTTTTCTTGATAATAATTTTTTACAATACAAAAACTCTCATTTACGAATTTTCAAATCTTTAAACAATATTTCGCATGGTTTCAATTTTTTATTCTAAAATGTATGATCAAATGATAGAAGTACTAATTTTGGGACACTGGTGACAGAAAATAACAAAGCAAAGAATAAATTATTAGGTTATGTTATGGTAAACAAACTTTTCACACGGAGCAATATTCAATGAACATACCTTGAAATATCTGGAGCCAAAGTTTTTTTCTTGGATATATGCTCAGACATTGAACATGGCAAACAACTGCGGCATTTGTCCGTAAACATTGCAGAAATGATTGACGAAGTAGTACGAACTCGATTGACACGAAACTCGGAGAAGAAGTTTTGTTACGAAGGGTACATATACTGATTCAGTATCGTGATGATTCCCGCGCATGCGCGGTGAATCCTCATTATTGGGCGCGGCAATTTCAACTTTCGGAACTGACTGTCAGTTGACAGTCAACTGAATTTTGATACCCGGGGCCCCCGGGGACCCCTCAGAACGTTTTTGACGAGTCAAAAATATTTGCCGAACCCGATTAAATCGTAGACGTTTTTATTAACTGATTGATTATACAACTTTTTTAATTTTATATTCAATTTATGATTATTACGAAGCATTGCAAGTATTTTGATAACAGAGGCCCCTGAAGAGAAATTTGTCTCGTGCTGTCTAAAAAAGACTCGCTGAAACATTGAAAAAAAAAAGAAAGTGTAACTTTTAGCAAGAGGGGCCATTAATGCCTCCTGTCGGGGGGGCCCAGTCGGCAAGCGCGCTTTTGCCGACCTGTTAAATCCGCCACTGGAGATTATGTAAGGATGCTAAATAAAGCAAGCCTTAGTAAAGATGGCTGTATTTCATTGGACCTTTAGAAATTCCAACGTTTCCTCAAAGATTATCAAATAATTGTTATTGACGATACAAGGGATACCGATACTATTCTTTTTAAGATTGACTCTTACCCCCCCCATCCGTTAAAAAAAGATTAATTTCTACTATTCATTATGATTGAAGAATATTTATGTAATCAAATCATTGACAAACCACCTTGATACTCCCCAATAATACTGTTGGCGTATGATCCGATTTTATTTTCTAAGATTTTAGAAAATATTTTGTCCGCCGTATACAGTAGTGATACGCCTCTATTATAATTTTCGCACTGTAGTTTGTCAACTTTTTTGTGGATAGGGCGTATAATTGATTGGCTCTACCCTTTTGGCACATGCTCTTGTTGCCAAATGTGCTGCAAGACTTTGTGAATAGTTTTATTAACACTACTGCCACCATATTCGATGAGCTCCCCTGAAATCTGATCGATGCCCGGCGCTTTATTATTCTTTTAGGCATTGATGATGGAACAAACTTCATTCAGAGTTGGTGGAGCCAATGGAAGCTCTCCGCAGACATCTATGGGCTCCTATGTTCTGGAGCTGTGCGGAGGATTAAGGAGGTTCTTGAAATATGATACCCATCTTTCCTTAATCTTGGCGATGATATTGCAGATTTCACCGTTCTGCTTGCCCATTTGTATTAGGTTGCCATAGAGCTATTAATTTTTAATACAAGGTTCTGGATTGATTGCGAGTAATGATGGGTGTGTTACTGGATACCATTATTGAAGTTTCATTGATATTTGCATTGTAAAAGCATCTGGGATTAATCTCACTTCTGCCAATCTGGATTTTGCATTCATGAAAACTCATCATCACCTCTGGAGTGACAGCCCAAGCTGAGTCTTGGCCTCCAGAATGAATCTCCTCCAATCATCACGGTTCCACGACCTTATCCGCCAGTTGCTTACTCCCAACTATGATCCACTGTCAGCTTCTATCGTGTCTTCTCATCGAATCCTTGATCTTTCTGCTTGACGTCTACCTTGCACTGTACCCATTAATGTTCTTTTGGATAGCCGGTTGTATTCCATTTTTCTACATGGCCTGCCCATTAGAATTTCCGTAACTTTATGCAAGAGGAAATAGCTGGATTGTCAAATAGTTCATACAAATCATTGTTATAACGTAGTCTCTACTATGTTTCTTGTTTCACTAGGTCGTAGATTTTCCGGAGCACATTACATTTAAATACGTGCACTGCCATTTTGGATTCGCTCGTCAGAGCCAATGTTCCACTTCCATATAACAGCACAAGTTTGACTGGGGATAGGAAGTCCAGAGCAAAAGGCTTTATTTGCGGCGTTTATGTGCCATCCAATCTCGTCCTTTTCGGTGTCTTTTCTACCAGGTTGGCTCTAAGGTAGATAAAGTTATCCATACTTTCAAGGTTGTAGTCTCCTACGGTAAGGTTTTGTCGAACTGCAGCGTTCTTTCTCGTTTGAGTCATGAATTTAGTTTTATTTTCATTGACTCGTACGCCAATGCGGTTTGCTTCAGATTCTAGGATGCTCTTTTGGCATCTAAAAGAGAACGTGCCATAATATTGGCATCATCAGCATATGCTATGAGGTATGGACGTGAGCATTACTGCACCCAATAATTTTATTCAGTGCTTAAAAAATAAGGAGAAGAAACCAGCTCACAGTTCTGCTGGTCCTTCTCAAAAAGTTTCCAAAAACAAGCCGAGAAAGTTCCACCAATTAATGTATGCGGTCAAAGCGGTAAGGATATGGTCCGGCTATTGGCAGTCAATAAAAAATTAACCAATTTCGAGATAAAAAGAGCTAATGCTGAAAAACTAACAATCAGAACGAAATCACTGGTTAGTTTCAAATCTGCTTAAAATGCACTTAGTTCTGGGGAGGTTCTGCATTTCACTTATACCTCAAAAAGAAGAACTGCGGAGAAGATACCATCGATCTTCTTCAGGTACTCCAGGAAGCTGCACCTGAAATTGAATTTGTTTCCGCTACTACCTTTGCGACAAGAAGATCGACGGTATAAAAAAACATTTACCACTTTATTTGGTGCAGATTTAAAACAAGAGTGGTCCAAGTGCTTCTCAACAAATAAGATACTTGAACTTCCGAGGTGGGAACGCCCCCTGAAAAGGGAAGTAAGCCAGCATTATCTGTGTCAAAGATTTGGACATTCGGCTGCAAACTGCGCCATGCATTTGAGGCGTCGATAATGCATGGCGCAGTTTGCAGCCGAATGTCCAAATCTTTGACACAGATAATGCTGGCTTACTTCCCTTTTCAGGGGGCGTTCCCACCTCGGAAGTTCAAGTATCTTATTTGTTGAGAAGCACTTGGACCACTCTTGTTTCAAATCTGCACCAAATAAAGTGGTAAATGTTTTTTTATACCGTCGATCTTCTTGTCGCAAAGGTAGTAGCGGAAACAAATTCAATTTCAGGTGCAGCTTCCTGGAGTACCTGAAGAAGATCGATGGTATCTTCTCCGCAGTTCTTCTTTTTGAGGTATAAGTGAAATGCAGAACCTCCCCAGAACTCAGTGCATTTTAAGCTGATTTGAAATAAACCAGTGATTTCGTTCTGATTGTTAGTTTTTCAGCATTAGCTCTTTTTATCTCGAAATTGGTTAATTTTTTTTTGACTGCCAATAGCCGGACCATATCCTTACCGCTTTGACCGCATACATTAATTGGTGGAACTTTCTCGGCTTGTTTTTGGAAACTTTTTGAGAAGGACCAGCAGAACTGTGAGCTGGTTTCTTCTCCTTATTTTTTAAGCACTGAATAAAATTATTGGGTGCAGTAATGCTCACGTCCATACCTCATAGCATATGCTGATGATGCCAATATTATGGCACGTTCTCTTTTAGATGCCAAAAGAGCATCCTAGAATCTGAAGCAAACCGCATTGGCGTACGAGTCAATGAAAATAAAACTAAATTCATGACTCAAACGAGACAGAACGCTGCAGTTCGACAAAACCTTACCGTAGGAGACTACAACCTTGAAAGTATGGATAACTTTATCTACCTTAGAGCCAACCTGGTAGAAAAGACACCGAAAAGGACGAGATTGGATGGCACATAAACGCCGCAAATAAAGCCTTTTGCTCTGGACTTCCTATCCCCAGTCAAACTTGTGCTGTTATATGGAAGTGGAACATTGGCTCTGACGAGCGAATCCAAAATGGCAGTGCACGTATTTAAATGTAATGTGCTCCGGAAAATCTACGACCTAGTGAAACAAGAAACATAGTAGAGACTACGTTATAACAATGATTTGTATGAACTATTTGACAATCCAGCTATTTCCTCTTGCATAAAGTTACGGAAATTCTAATGGGCGGGCCATATAGAAAAAATGGAATACAACCGGCTATCCAAAAGAACATTAATGGGTACAGTGCAAGGTAGACGTCAAGCAGAAAGATCAAGGATTCGATGAGAAGACACGATAGAAGCTGACAGTGGATCATAGTTGGGAGTAAGCAACTGGCGGATAAGGTCGTGGAACCGTGATGATTGGAGAAGATTCATTCTGGAGGCCAAGACTCAGCTTGGGCTGTCACTCCAGAGGTGATGATGAGTTTTCATGAATGCAAAATCCAGATTGGCAGAAGTGAGATTAATCCCAGATGCTTTTACAATGCAAATATCAATGAAACTTCAATAATGGTATCCAGTAACACACCCATCATTACTCGCAATCAATCCAGAACCTTGTATTAAAAATTAATAGCTCTATGGCAACCTAATACAAATGGGCAAGCAGAACGGTGAAATCTGCAATATCATCGCCAAGATTAAGGAAAGATGGGTATCATATTTCAAGAACCTCCTTAATCCTCCGCACAGCTCCAGAACATAGGAGCCCATAGATGTCTGCGGAGAGCTTCCATTGGCTCCACCAACTCTGAATGAAGTTTGTTCCATCATCAATGCCTAAAAGAAAAATAAAGCGCCGGGCATCGATCAGATTTCAGGGGAGCTCATCGAATATGGTGGCAGTAGTGTTAATAAAACTATTCACAAAGTCTTGCAGCACATTTGGCAACAAGAACATGTGCCAAAAGGGTAGAGCCAATCAATTATACGCCCTATCCACAAAAAAGTTGACAAACTACAGTGCGAAAATTATAATAGAGGCGTATCACTACTGTATACGGCGGACAAAATATTTTCTAAAATCTTAGAAAATAAAATCGGATCATACGCCAACAGTATTATTGGGGAGTATCAAGGTGGTTTGTCAATGATTTGATTACATAAATATTCTTCAATCATAATGAATAGTAGAAATTAATCTTTTTTTAACGGATGGGGGGGGGGTAAGAGTCAATCTTAAAAAGAATAGTATCGGTATCCCTTGTATCGTCAATAACAATTATTTGATAATCTTTGAGGAAACGTTGGAATTTCTAAAGGTCCAATGAAATACAGCCATCTTTACTAAGGCTTGCTTTATTTAGCATCCTTACATAATCTCCAGTGGCGGATTTAACAGGTCGGCAAAAGCGCGCTTGCCGACTGGGCCCCCCCGACAGGAGGCATTAATGGCCCCTCTTGCTAAAAGTTACAATTTCTTTTTTTTTCAATGTTTCAGCGAGTCTTTTTTAGACAGCACGAGATAAATTTCTCTTCAGGGGCCTCTGTTATCAAAATACTTGCAATGCTTCGTAATAATCATAAATTGAATATAAAATTAAAAAAGTTGTATAATCAATCAGTTAATAAAAACGTCTACGATTTAATCGGGTTCGGCAAATATTTTTGACTCGTCAAAAAATGTTCTGAGGGGTCCCCGGGGGCCCCGGGTATCAAAATTCAGTTGACTGTCAACTGACAGTCAGTTCCGAAAGTTGAAATTGCCGCGCCCAATAATGAGGATTCACCGCGCATGCGCGGGAATCATCACGATACTGAATCAGTATATGTACCCTTCGTAACAAAACTTCTTCTCCGAGTTTCGTGTCAATCGAGTTCGTACTACTTCGTCAATCATTTCTGCAATGTTTACGGACAAATGCCGCAGTTGTTTGCCATGTTCAATGTCTGAGCATATATCCAAGAAAAAAACTTTGGCTCCAGATATTTCAAGGTATGTTCATTGAATATTGCTCCGTGTGAAAAGTTTGTTTACCATAACATAACCTAATAATTTATTCTTTGCTTTGTTATTTTCTGTCACCAGTGTCCCAAAATTAGTACTTCTATCATTTGATCATACATTTTAGAATAAAAAATTGAAACCATGCGAAATATTGTTTAAAGATTTGAAAATTCGTAAATTAGAGTTTTTGTATTGTAAAAAATTATTATCAAGAAAAATATTAAAGTCACTATGGGATCATTCTATCTCGTTTTTTTTTGCCACGTAGATAGTCGAATCTAAGCACAGCAACTCCAAAATTTATTTTCCAAAAACAAATATATTAGCTTACATCCAATTCAAAATTCATGAATGTTTGTGATCATTCACCGTTCAAAAATCACTACATTTTACAGCAATATAATGTATTGAATATTTTGTCACTGCAAAAAGTTGTTCCTTCGTATTTTAATTATCTTTTCATGGTTCTAGAAGTCATGGAAAATACGAAAGAAAAAAGTGGATTCGAAAAGCGAAAAATTAGAGAAAAAAGAAAATTGGAAAATGTTGGGATCAACCCTAAACAGACCAAAGTCAGCAAATTCTTTTCAACTCCAATACCAAAGTCAACATCAGTTGAAGTTCAAAACGATGACGATAGGAACTCTACGTTCATGCTCCAGGTGAGTGCAAATTGGCTCAGATGGAACCTAAACAAAAAGTATACTACGTTAACTGCGGTGTTTTGGTCACCCGGCATCATATCTAGGATGCTCCCGATATCAAGATGCGAGAGTCAAATTTGCCCCAAAACAAACACAACAACGCCGCAGTGTCTTAGCTCTGAACTTCGTCAAGCCCGGGGTATTATTCGCGCTCACCGCTAGAGGACCAGCAGAAAACGCTGAAAATAGTGTAAATAATGTAAGTGGCAATAATGAGCTGCTTCTCAAAATTTACCAGCAACTTGATTCTTTATGGGAGAGAATCGATAAACAAGATTCAAAAATTAATTTCGTTTTTCAGGGCTTAGGGCTTTCAAATGCTGTCGTGAAATAGGTAAGTGAATGTCCTTTAAGGACTGCAGCGATGGTCTGCTGCCTCGGTGAAAGAAAATGGTAAGATCCGCCGAGATTAGCCCTGTCTGGGGACGCGTGAATGCGCTAGCAGGCTAGCATTGCGGTGTCGTGGGGCGAGTTCTTTCCCCAGCACAAGGGCCCACTACAAAAGAATTTCGCATTCAAGAATTCCTGGGTCACAAAAATGTCAGCCAAATTCGAAAAAAGGAGATAACCAGCTAAGGGTCGGAGATTGCACACGAAAAGGACAAACTTGACCTTTGGAAGACAGGCGGACCTAAGGGGACTTCGTTGTTACCCGGCGATTCTTATGGCCCACAAATAAGAGTGCGGAATCCAAATGGAGGTGGTGCCTCCTCGCACCCTCCTAAACGGATCAAGATCCAAACGTAGACGTGAGCATGTGTTTCCCATTTGAGTGAAAACTCATACAAAAGCCCTTTGTATGACTCTTTACCTCGAATGAGAAGCACAAACGTAACCAATTTATGCTATAGAGTTATGCAATGAAATCACATAACCCTACACCATAAAAGGGCACGTGAGCGGAAGGCTACTCAATCCGGCAAGAGCCCCTGTTAAGCGACAAAAAACGGTAGAGCGCGCCCGATGACTAGCCCATATCAGCGAAAGTGCCTGCCATCGATGCGGATCCTATACCTGGTCTGGTCACATGAAATGGAAAGACAACACCCATTGTATTATATTCAATTATCACAAAAAAATTTTTCATTAATTATAATGATTTTTCATTGATTTCCTTTTTAGTATTAGTTTATAACAAAAAAATATATATTGAAATAAAATAATTATAATCATACTAATAATGACAAAATAACTATTATTACAAGTTAAAGATATTCCGCCTTTAGTAGAACTTTCAAATATAAAAAAAATGAAAGAAAGTATACACCCTTTAATTCTACTATTTATTTTAAATTTAGTATACAATTGTTTCGTTCTCTACTTGAGAACTCCCTCAGTACAACTATTCCCTAAACTATAAGTGTCCTAATATTTATACTAAACTCATTAACGTATTAATATGAATCTCTAATTACATCTAATCCCTCAAAGTACTTTTACTTAATCTCTAATTGCCTGATCCTTTACCATTCAAAATTTGTTTTTCCTTAATTACTACTTAACTACCTTCATTATATTGTAAGCTTGAATAGCCAGGTGTATCCGTTACCTGGGTTGCCGTTCCAAATGTCCTGCGTCTTCCGATTGAATATCTCCAAGCTTTCTGCTACATCAAGCTTCAATCCGTTTGTAACCGTTTTCAGCATGCTTACGTTGTCCGCAGTGATGTCATGTTTTTCAAGGACTATATGCTCCGCTACTTTTGATTTGAAGTTTTTTGCATCCTGCTTTTTGTTTTTGTTGACTGCTTCCCTTAAGTGTTCATTCCATCTGACACCTAGTCCAATGTAACATCCATTACATTTCGTACACGATACCTTGTAGACTCCACTCCGCTCCATTTTGGGAATGGGGTCCTTGGTTGATCCAAGCAAGTTCTGCATTTTTGTGGCCCGGCTCGTATAAACTAGGTCGATGTCTACGTTCTTCATAGCCCTCTTCATTGTTTCCGTCCTTGAGTCAAACGTTACAACCAACCTCTTCCGTTGCTCGACTTCCGCAGTTAGCGTTGTGAACTTTTTATTGAAGATCTCTTTCGTTCGTTTGGCTATCAATTTGGTGACTTCACCCGTAGGGCTTCATCCGTAGGGCTTCCACTCGGCTAGCTTATAAATGTGGGACGTTTCTTTTTTCAGGCCTTCCTTATTCAATGGAAGCGTGAGCATTCGATTCACAAGCCAGCTAAATGTCGCCCATTTTTGCTGTTGGCAATGGTTCGAAGTGAAAGGAATTATCCGCATGGTGTCCGTTGGTTTGCGGTATATTTCGAATTCCAATCCATTAGCTCCTCTACATACCATTACGTCAAGGAATGGTAGCCGCCCCTCCGACTCCAGCTCGTGGGTGAAACTGATGTTGTTGTGTATTGAGTTGATCGCCGTGAGAGTTTGCTGGACCTGATCCTCTTTGATGATCGTGAAGATATCGTCTACATAACGCACCCATCGATGTGGCAGTTTACCTTCTTGTGCTAACTTCTCCTCCAAAAATGCCATAAAAACTTCGCTTAGAAACGGGTCAAGTCAAATTGAAAGAGAGATAAGACATATCATGTTTCAATTGCAAGTGAAAGTTGAAAAAGAAGAACGGTAGGGTAATAAGCCTAATAAAATAATTCAAATTCATTAATGAATCAAAACAATATGTTGGAGTAAGCAAACACTCAATTGGCTTGAACTCAAAACAGTTTAATAAATTATGTTTTTTTCGTTGAAGTTTCGGTGCGTTATGCAAATTTTGTAAATATATGTATTTTCTGTAAATTTTGTATTTTAATTTCGAAACAAGAAATCACAACAAAAATATGATATAATAGGTAATCCTATACAATAACAAAAAAAATATTATAAAATAAATTTCTCTATACAATAACGCCAAAATATTTTAAATGAATTTGTCTATAAACAGTGCTACGCAAGCTTTTTGGCCAAAAAAAAATACGTTCGCGTGATTCTTAAATTGAAGGTTCATGGATATTTTTAAGTTTTGTATCGATTCCATTCATAATGCTTTAGGAACATTTTTCTACAATCAGGTTCGTTATTAAATAATGTCGTTTCGAATAATTTGAGTCTACTTAAAAATTTTCCGTAAAAATACGATTAAGTACCTCCCTACGAATATATATCATTTGTGCCTAATTGCAACTCATTGTTGTTTCCTTTTTTATTTTCTGTTTATGACTTAATGTTTGAGATACACGAGAATAATTTATATTTAACATCTTTTCGCCTATAACTTAACTATTTTAGCCCACATTAACTTTCCGGAATATTCACGGTTCCAGGTATATCTTTAATATATATTACAATTTTAATTCAAAGGCAAATCATCAAAACAAAGGGGACTTCCTTGATATACCACTTCATTTATTCTTACCCTTCTTTTCTCGATAGGGTTCACAAAACAACGCCTAACAAACGCTGTCAAGGTAATTACCAGGGAAGTATTAATGTTGCAAACCTACACATCCAGGTTGCACTGCCTACTCCGTATCATCTCAAACTTTCGTTTCCCGCCTGAGTTATGTGAACATTAAAAGCCCTCTATGGTTTCATAACTCCAAGCAATTTAGTTCAAAGCTACCCCTTTTCTTTATTTTTATTTTGTTTAACTCCACGAACGGTTTATTTACGCTCTGAATTTCAAGTTCAACAATGAAGAAGGAACATCCAAATTTTCGATTAGTTTTTCATGGGTTGATTGTTTTTATATCCGTTCATTAATATTGTCGCCTTTTTGATGGTTTATTTCACATGCCAAAAGGAATTCGTAGAAAAATTGGCTAAACAAATTATTTCTAATACTTTTTAGGGTTTTGTAAAATAATTTTACAAAACCCTTCTAAAATCGCGTCCTGTCTGTCCATCTGTCTGTCCGTCCGTCCGTCCGTCCGTCCGTGTGTCACAGCAGTTTTTCTCGGAAACTACTTAAGCTAGAAACATCAAATTTTGTATGTAGGTGTGAAGTGGTGATCTCTTCAAAGTTCAACTACATCAAAATTTTTGTAAGGTATTTAAGGGGGGTCTCCCCATATAGGGGAGTGACCCCCCGAAAAAAAAATTTCATTGAAGGTAGCCGATATGGGTATCAAATGAAAGGTCTTGATGAGAACTTTTCAAAACAGGTCTTAGTTTGGCAAAGTTTGCTTCGAGGGGCGCACAGGGAGGGGAAATACACGAAAAATTTGTGCCCCCCCCCCCTCGCGATTGGACACCTGTGATCCGAAAAATCTGAAGAAAATCAGGAATGTAGGTCTTAGTGAGTACAACAACAACAAATACATGAGAAGTCACAATTCACTCAACTTTGTTAGTAATAGTATGATTTATCGATTTTATGTTTTCTTGAATAAAATCTTAACGGTACCCTTAAATTCTATGAAATTCAGTATACAGATGACTATTTATAAGATTGATCTATCCTGAAAGTTTCATAAAGATTGAATTATATTTAGCGAAGTTATAGCGGTTTGAAATTTCCTGTATCACTATGGAACAATATGCGCTGCATTTATTACTATGGCAACATATGTATGGCTATGGAACAAGATGCGCTTTTTACCGACTCAGACACTACAGTTTTGCTAGGATTTGCATGAAAATTTCAGGAATGATAGGTGTCATGTATGTCTTTGAGAATCGGTTCAGCTAGTGGTATCGGTAATCGTAAAACCAAATAGTGGCTGTTTTCAATGCGAAGATTGAATAATTTTGAGTTATTTTTCCCAATTTCAACGTTTAAGGTGCATGCTTTGAACACTTGATTCAATTTAATGAATGACTGAAAATGAGTACCTACAATTGATGCTCATAAGTGAAACAAGTCAAGGAGGCGGGAGAGAGCTCCTAGCAAAAGGGTTTTGTAACCATTCTAGGATTCGAACAAATTGTGTTTCCTCCCTCGCGGATGGGCATCTGAAATAATTATCAAGGAAGATATTTATGAGTATAACAAAAACAAAAACCTCAGAAGTCGAAATTCGTTCAACTTTGTTAAAAATAGTATGATCTTCGTATTTCCTATTTCCTCCAATAAAATCGTCTTTGACATGTTTCTTGATTTGATTCGATCTGGTGACTGCATTTTGTAAATTGAATACAAAACCCTTCTGACATGAGCGTAGGTCTGTTTACCCAACTTGTTCTTACTAGTCCGAATTTGGTTTAATGAACCGAGCTTATTGATTTGGGTAGGCGTATTACAATATTAGATTGTTGTCATTTTCATGCAAATGGATTGACCCAAATGGACTTGATGCGTAAGCCACGAGCTTTCACGCCACTTCTCACTTCGTATGAGTGCTTGGGTTTTTGTCAGGAGATCAGAATTTTAGACTTGTCCAAGAAGTTTATAAATATGGGCCATAAGATTCAAAAATATTTTTTTTTGTTTAAATACCTTCCAGGCTGCACCTTGTAGTTGGCGGAAACTAACACGGACACACACCCGGTCGACTCCTGCAGCTTGATTTCCCTTTGAATTCCGCCAAGGTGAAAATTCCTTCCGGCAGCTAGATGTACGATGAGACAGCTTGCAACGAACTCCCGAATTCACTCTCGGATTAAGTTTCGAACCGAGCTCCTTTTTGACAGAGAGATGATTGGAATTTGAACCTTTTTAAACTAGCTGGAAAATGCAGGCTACTTAAACGAGAGATATAAGTAGGATTAGCATAATTTACTTGGGCATGATGAAGATGCATGAAATTCACGTAGATAAGAAGTGCCTCAATCAGTGGTCAACGTTGCATAGCTTTTCAAGACGCTTCCGATGCAAATGAGTTGTAATTTTCCTTCGACTTCATTTACCGCGATAATGTATCCGATTTGCACCGGGCGCAGATTTTGTAGCCACTGAGGTTAGAAACTAAGCGTAGACACTAACTCGCAATGTAGCCGATCAAAAACCTAAATTTTCAGATCGACTGGAAATCAAGGATCGAATTATAAGTTTACTTCAACAAACAAACTATACTCGGAGAATACCTACTCTGATATGAATATATTAAATACGGTGGCGTAGTGTGGCTCCAATAGGAGATTCTATATCTGATCAGGAAAACTATCATCTCACACTTCACGCCGGCATAACACCACTCCCTACCAACAAAACTTCTTTGACACTCATTCATTCCGTCTGAATTCCATTTCATCCCAAATTTTAGTACACTGGTAATGTGCTCCTACACTGTAAAGTTTACGTGGCAGATTTAAATTTTTGAAAACAAAACTTAACGGAAGTAAAGGAGATGAAGAAAATTTTAAGTAGTAACAAAAATAAAATCTTATAAGGGAAAGGGAAACATTTAAATTTAATATAAAGGAAAATTGATATAGAATTACATTTAATATAAAGGGCAACTGCTAAAGAAAAATTTTACATTTAATATGAAGAAAAATTGATATAGAATTACATTTAATAATAATAATAGGAAAAAACTATTCCACAAATGACGATTATGAATGCAAATCATTAATTATTTTCTTTTAAATCTGCCACATAAAATCACAAGTAGGGAATAGTTACGTTTTCGAGCAGTTAGCTTGAGAAACTGCTCGATTAATACAATGCCTCAAAGTAACTTGTCATCCAGTCACATTCCCATGGATAGGATTCATCTCATCTCGATGAACGTCAACTCCCTTGTTACTATACACCGACGTGACTATCTCCTTGAATTTAGTTAAATTTCAAAAAAACAGACTGGGGAAAGTTTCAAATGAAGTTTAATCAAGAATACCAGAAGCAATGTCCTCCTTCTGATGCTAGTAGCGCTTGCTAAAGGGTTCCTTATGACAGAAATCTAACTAACGATGAAATAGATCTCTATTTGTCGGGGTTAGAGAAGCTGACGTTGGAAACGATTGAGAAACACCAACCAATGTAAGGTTGAAAAGATTGGAAAGCCTTCTTCTCGCATGCGTCAACCATATTAATTGGCGATTTTTGGACTACCACCATCCCTCGTTGGCTTTGTTGAAATTACACCTGAAGAATGTCCGCAACTTAATCCGTTCATACTTCAGGAGTGAGGCCAGTAAACAATGGGTGGAAAAATTGAGGGGTATCTTGAAGTCACTAGTGATGAAATAAATCTTCTCGATAGGGCTAGTATCAAAAGTGACGAATCCAGAAAGAAATGGAAACAGGATTTTCCGTGATGGGTTGCAGAAACTTACCCTGATTGGTTCATCTACCAAACGCTGGGAGAGGGAACCAATTATTTTCAGAGGTCGTTGAAGCAAAAGTTTCCAACTTCAAATCAAGCCTGAATGGCCAATCAATTCGTCATTTCAGAGAAACATTAACATCTGACCTCATACCGAGCTTGAATCTTATTGATTATTTTGTCAGCTGTGAAGACTTGTATCTCATATTCCGCAGGATAGACAACAAGAAATCATGTGGTACTGATGGTATTCCAAATGTAGTTCTCCGACATTTGCCTGTGATTGCTATTAGGAATTATTGCATATTGTTCAACAACATGTTGAGCAATGCATATTTTCCAAATGAGAGGAAAAAGGCTAAGGTATTTTCGATCTTGAAGAAAGGAAAAAAATCTTCATGCCCCAAAAGCTATCGCCCTATCAGATTGCTGCCTAACATCAACAAGGTGTTAGAAGTGATACTCAACAGAGCATTAAGCGCCCACATTGAGGAATATGATTTGATGCTGAATTGCCAATTAGATTTTCGTGCCAGACATTTGACCACACATGCGATAGTGAAAGTAACCTCAGACATCTGTTGGAAACTAAGTAACAGAGAATGTGCAATGCATATTTCCCAAATGAGAGGAAAAAGGCTAAGGTATTTTCGATCTTGAAGAAAGGGAAAAAATCTTCATGCCCTAAAAGCTATCGCCCAATCAGCTTACTGTCTAACATCAACAAGGTGTTCGAAGTGATATTCAACAGAGCGTTAAACGCCCACATTTTTTTTGTTTTTTTCTTGCGGTAGGGAGGTGAATGCCATTTATGCACAGAGTGTGGGAGTCCCATGCGCGACTGGACTATCCACTAAACACCTCTCCTGTCAACCTGAGAACCCAGCCTGGAACCGTTTGACACATTACTTCGGGCCAGGTCTCGTTTTGTTACGCCGTGGGGCGCCTTCAAGCTGAGGAGTCCCTTTTCTAGTGGGAGGGGAGGGGGAAAGAGGAAATGCCAGAAGAGCGATCTCCCAGCCCCAGCACCCCCGGCTGCTGTGAGTCCCTTTTATATTTTAGGACTGCCCGAACATAATGTGCCACCTGGTTCCATTTATCAACCGATGCGAGCATCACCGCAACTATATTATCCGGGGTGAGCTCTCCCGTCTCCCTGTAGAGTTCCCTTCGCAGCCTGACCCATTTTGTACACGCAAAAAATGTGTGACAGGCATTGTCCTCCTCTCCTGGGAAAAACCGACAATCGGGAGACCGTGACTTACCGATCTTGTGCTGGTAAGACTGAAAATACACGTGCCCGCTCAAAGGTTGAGTCAGATAGAAGTCAGTCTCACCATGCCTTCGATTTAGCCACGGTCTCACATCCGGGATGAGGCGCGCAGTCCACCTTGCCTTCGTGCAATTCACCCAAAACTGCTGCCAATCGTTGGGCGATCGCTGTCTCTCCTCGCGGACAACTATCTCCCTCGCATCCTCGTTTCGGCGCAGGTAAATAGCACGGTGCTCTCTAGCAAAGAGGGCGACAGGTATCACGCCTGCAATCACTCTCACCGCCGAGTCGGAGACTGTTGGATACGAAGATGCAATTCTCAGTGCTCCTCTTCTCTGTACCTGTGGCAAACGTTTTCGGTATACCTCCTCGCTGAGAGCGTCGCCCCATACCTCTGCTCCGTACATTAGCACTGACCCTACAGCACTCATCAAGAGGCGTCTTCATGATGGGCTGGGTCCCCAGACGTTGGCTATAAGTCGACTCAGGGCCGATATTCCCGAAGCAGCCTTCTCAGCCGTTGCCCTGATTCGCTCAGAAAAACAGATCTTCGAGTCGATCAGTAGACCCAGGTACTTCACCGCTGGCTTCGATTCGATTTGTATATCTCCAATACTGATCATCCTTACTCTAAGGATTCTCTTTTTTATCAAGATGACCACTTCGGTTTTCTCCAGTGCTAAACTCAGCCCACGAGCAGTCAGCCAGTCCCTCACTCGGCACATTAGCATACCTAGCCTAAGTTGCGCTTGTTCAACGGTGTGTCCAGCGACCAGAGCCGCAACATCATCCGCATAGCCGACCAAGCGTGACTCATCTGGCATCTCAAGTCTCAGTAGCCCGTCGTAAGACACGTTCCACAGGTCTGGACCAAGGATAGATCCCTGGGCAACACACGATGTAATTTTCATCCTTCGTTGGCCCTGTGTCGTGTCGTAGAGCAGGCTTCGGTCCTTTAGGTAGTTCCTCGAAAGCCGCATTAGATATTCTGAAACTTGAAAAGAGTTTTCCAGCGTATCCAGAATATCCACCCATCTAGCGGAGTTGAAGGCGTTCCTGACGTTGAGTGTCACCAACAGGGTGATCCGTTGCTTGCTGCGACTATATGTCTCTGCCTTTTGGACCGCGTGCACCACCTCTGCAATCGCATCAATGGTAGAACGTCCTGCTCTAAAGCCGTACTGCCGAGGAGATAGGTCCCCAGCAGCACGACTCGCGTCTGTGAGTCTTCCTTTGATGAGTTTCTCTAACACTTTCCCAGCCGTGTCTAGCATGCATAGCGGGCGGTATGCAGACGGCGATCCGGGATTTCCCTTCCCCTTGCTGATCTGCACGAGCCTCACCACCTTCCATCGTACCGGGAAAACCCCTTCCCGTAGGCAAGCGTTGAATGTGCTGAGCAGCAAGTCAGGACAATGGTGATAGACGAGCCGCAACACCTCAGCTGGAACCCCACCTGGACCTGAAGCCTGCCTCGCTTTTAATGAGAGGACTGCCTCCTCCAGTTCCAGCTGTGTGAAGAGTGGGCACTCGACTGCTGTTTCACCATGAACAGCGTCAACACGGACGGGATGGGCGGGGAAGAGTCCCCGCACTATCGCGTCCATCTTTTCCGCATCATGTATACAAGGCTTCCGTAGGCCACCAAGTTTCCCCATGACCAGCTTGTAGCCAAGGCCCCACGGATCCTTGTTCACATTGTCCACTAGGTCTTGCCAGCAGCGAGCCTTGCTACTGTTGATCAGTTTGCAAAGGCATTTCCGGGCCAACTTATATGCTGCCACCTGGTTGCATGCCTCGTCACGGTTCCGTGCCCATTGAGCCTCACGTCGAAGCTTGTGACACTCCCTTCGCTTTTCATCGATTTCAGTTGACCACCAGTACACTGGGGGCTTGCCATGCCGGGGTCTTCAACGGGGCATAGAAGCGCAGCAAGCAGTCGTAATGATGCTCATAGTAGAGTTCACCACGTCTTCAGCTGCCCGTTCTCCCGTCCCCTTCGAAGCTTCCTGCAGCGGCTCACCTGCTGTGAGAACCTTGACGAACCTCTAGACGTCCATCCTTCCGATGTTCCATCCAGTTGTGGAAAGCCGAGAGCACGGACGTCGGGAGGCAACATCACTTATCTCAAGCAGAATGCACTGATGATCACTGGCTGAGTAGTCCTCTAATACTTTCCAGTTGTGTATCCTCCATACTAAGGACTCCGAGGCGAATGTCACATCTGGTATGGTTCGCTCACAGCCAATACGGTAGAAAGTCGGCGTATTTCCGGAGTTTAGTACGACGAGGGCCGTCCTGGCCGCCATTTCCAGGATTCGTGTTCCCCGCGGATCCGTCCGAGGCATGCCTAATTCTATTGCTTTAGCGTTGAAGTCGCCCCCGACGAGCACTTTGCCCTCTGCGTTTGAGACAGCACCCTCCAAAGCCTGAGGCTTGACTTGGAAAGATGATAGTGATTCGTTAAGCGTTAGGTACCCACTAAAGAAGGTGATACCTGACTACCGAACCCACACGAAACCATCCCCCTTTCCACGACTCTCCGCTTGAAAGTCACTGTTCTGAACGCAGTAACGGCAGTACTAGTTTCGTCAGAATACCATAATGCAGGGCTTTTATTATGGTGTTGCTCACTCAGCAGCCAGAAGTCGGCTTTCATGCCCCTCGCAAACTGTTCGAGCAGATTTTGGGCGGTTGAACTGCGGTGTAGGTTTAGATGCTGGATGCGGGTCATCAAAGCTCTGATTTGGCCTTGGCTAGGGCTTTCTGGAACACCCGACATTTTCCTGATCCCAAGACGTGTCCAAAATCAGGTTTTGGATCAGCATCCTTGCAAAGAATACAGTGTGCCTCCTTCGTACACTCTTTTCTTTTATGTCCCATTTCACCGCATTTGTAACATAGAGAACTCCTATTTGGTCCTTTGCATACTTGTGTGGTGTGACCATAACCAAGGAATTTAAAACATTGAAGAGGCGTTGCTCTTCGCCGTATCCTACAGACAACCCACCCTATTCGTACTTGGCCCTTGTTCAGAAATTGTTCGGCGTCCTTTTTGGTCAGGCCAATTATGGCCATGCGTTGTCCCCTGTTGTTTTCTGGTGTCAGTCTCGCTTGGATTCTTCCCACGCTAGGGAACTCCCTTTTGATGGCCTCTTCTACCTCGTATTTCGATCGTTGCCATCGGCTCGAGCGGGGCTATAGTTGCGTTTTTGCCGAGGACTTTCTTTACTGCGTCGCAGAATGCTTCTTTATTGCCGGCCTCTGCTCCGAATTCCACCAGTTTGTGGCCCGACCGCGTTGGTCGTACTACTTTAATGGTAGTATTGGTGTCTTCGGGCCTTACGTTTCCCCTGATGTCCCGCAGTACCTCCGCGTAGGATCGGCCATCTTGGGGCGTTACGAGCAGTACCTGCTGCCGGGGTCTTCGTCGGGGCTTCTGCCTCTCCTGTTTTGCATCAGGTTCTTTTTCTAAGTGGGCGTCCATACGAACTTTCTTTGCGGCTTTCTTCGCTCCTTTTGTAAGCATTGTATGGAACCCCTGATCTGGTGCTCGACACCCATCAAGTGCCTCTTCCTTCCTTCTTTTATTCCGATCTCCTTCAATTGAGCTAGATGCCATTCTTTTATTGACTTTTAATGATGGAGCCATCTGCATGTCGCCTTTAGATTTCACCCCAAGCGCCTCTTTAGCCTTTTGTTCGTCTTCGGCCCTTAACCAGCTCCTCCAATAGTGCCCTATGCGATCGAGCAGCTCCTCTAGTTCAAGGAGCCCCACCTTTACTGCTTTGCTGATTTTGGGGAGTCGCATGCAGATTGTATTCTTTTCAGAACATCTCCCGCTTTTCGGAGTAGCCTTTTTTCTTCATATGGCTGAGCCGCAATTGTTCCTTGCAACCATCCTTGCGAGATGTTATCGCGCTCCGTTTTCGAGTGCAGTACTTCCGCCACATTTTCAACGTTGGCGGTGCATTCACACGGTGTCTGGTCACTCTTTCCTTTTAGTGCCGTAATATACTCGTTTGCTTCTGGATTTTTCGTTGCAATGTCAGGATTTGCGACCCTTGCATCGATCGCTTCGGTAACGATCGCAGCAGTGACAATCGAATTTTCGATGCTCTTCATGTTATTTCCCACCGCTCGAACACCTGAAGTGTCCTGCAGAGTTTCCCGCTTCTCCTTAATAGGACGCTCGGGCGTTTGCATAATTTTTTTGCTGCGCCCGAACGCCGCAAGAATCTCAGTCAGAACCAGACTGTCTGCTATTCTCCGTTTTTCATCCGTCTTCACTGTCGTTGTGTGAGTCTTCGTTTTTGTCGTTGTTAGTACCACTCTCGATGTACTGTTGACATCGTGGCTGCGACCGCTGGTTGTGTCGTCGTTATTTTTTGTTTCGTTTTTTGGATGTTTTTGATCTTTTGATTTTATTTGCTCCAGTTTTGTTGGGTCCCCCCTCGGAGCCGCTATCTCCGTTCGTGTGTGTAGTCGCCTTTTTGGTCCCATGGTTTTCTTTGCAGAGCAGGGAGGCCATGCGAGGGTAGGTACAAGCCCTTACGGGGACAAGTGCTCAGAGCCAGACCAGCGCTAATCGGGAGTCCGTCTCAACCAAACCCACACCACCAACACAATGGCGTGAACTTCGAACGTACTCCGAGGCCTGCCAAGGTTTTACCGGGACGGAGACGGTATGATAGTTGAATTGGAGCCGTTCACACACGAGTTTCACCTCGGCGCTACTGTGTAAAGCAACTAGGTCCGAACCATCACATCCGCCAGCCCAAAGCGTCAATTCCAGTTCGTTGTCCAAAGCGTAGTCCAGATCCAATCAGAGTCGTTACCTGTCATCCCAGGAGGGAACCTCACGGCGCCCCCCATATCCTCGGGTCCGTGGGTGCGGCGCTCCCCAAAGAATGCTCTTGTTGACTTGCGTTCTCCCTGCGGGAATTTCCTCGGGTACGTGGGGGCGGAGTTCCCCAAAGAATGCTAGCCTCCAAGAGTGGTCTTGTCGACCGGCATTCCCCCTGCGCCCACATTGAGAAATATGAGTTGATGCCGAATTGCCAATTTAGTTTTCGTGTCAGGCATTTGACCACACATGCGATAACGAAAGTAACCTCAGACATCTGTTGGAAACTAAACAACAGAGAATGTGTTGGGGCATGTCTCATTGATATGGAGAAAGCCTTCGATACGGAGTGGTTAGATGGACTAGTTTTTAAACTCCTTCAGGACAAGTTCTCCAGACATCTTGTCGCTATGATGCGCAATATGTTATACGGAAAATCGTTTGTTTTAACTAATGGAAATCTGACAACAATGCGAGAATTCAAGGTCTTGAATGGTCTACCGCAGGGAACAGTTACTCCGCCTCTGCTCTTCTCAATATTCATTCGCAAGCTTTTGAACAGCTGCGATTTCACCGTCTCACCAACGCGATAATTGGTAGCGTTTGCTGATGATCTGATCATCTATACAACAGATCGAAAGGCTACAATAGTTCAGAGCAATCTCCAAAAACTGTTCAATGATGTACAGCTATACACTGACAATTGGCGAACGAAAATCAATGCGCAGAAGTCCGAAACAATATTGTTTCGGAAAACGCTGCAGGGGGTCAGTCAATACCTGAAACGTAATTGGAAGGATTTCCACATCATTGCTGGCGAGGGTAGTTCAGAATGAGTTCCACATAAATCCTGTGTTCGATACCTCGGTGTTCATCTCGATCAGTATCTGTGCTATACTGAACATGTCGAAATCATGCTCAGTAAGGCACAAAAGGTAGTCATGGCCCTAAGAAGACTCTTTCATTGCAAATACATTGATCAAAAGTTCAAAATTATCAGTTACAAGACCCTAGTTAGACCATTTTTGACATATGGATGCCAGATCTGGTACAAACAGAGTGCTAGTACTATGGCAACATTAAAAGCTTTTGAAAGGAAATGTCTTTGTTCATGTACTGGTTTGCACAGAAAGCCTGAGATGGATTGGAAGCATTATATAACGAATCGAAAAATTTATCAAACTGCTGAAGTGAAGAGCCGATATCTTCACATTGAAATTTCTTCGGAATCATATCGCAAGATCTGTAACTGTGAGTGAAAACCCTTGGATTTCACAGCCGTTTCACCCTACAGACGGGTATATTGCGACTTGCCTCACTACTGGCTTCGTTCCTCCAGAAGCATTCGTTTATTTGGACATGAATCGATATGTTTTTGATTCTGACGGCGTCCCAGTCATATATCACATATATCGACGGGCCACCGATAAGAAGATAAAATATCCTCTGAACTTGAGTTCACGAGACCAACAATTCCAATGGAGATAATCATTTGCTAGATTCGTTGAAGCGGGCCGAGCTGACACGGAGCAATCTAGGTATTGGTGGCTGAATGACAATGCCTAAATTAGTCGTATTTCTTTTCAGTTTTTGTGTTTTTCGTTGCATGGTTTTTGAGTTTCAGCTCATTATTGCTACATTTAGTATTGTTATTTATTTGTGTTAAAAATTATGGATAGGTAAGGTATATGTTATGTTTATTTTATTAGGTTTAGAGATAAGGTTAAAGGCTTAGGTTGGGAAGATTGTGATAGATTTTTTTAAGTAAAAGATCAAGCTTTTGCTTAAATTTTTATTGGAATTAGGTTGTAACATATTAGGTGTAGGATTAAAGTCCACTGTTGTGTTAAAATTATAAATAATTTTGGAATGGTGTTGGTTGGTTTTTCCTCCTGTTTCCAATCGAATTATAAAATATGTAATAATCTTAATTAATTTGAATTTGCTATGGTTTTTAGGTCTTTGTTAAACCATTTGATTTACAAAGACCTACTTTTTTCGCGATCTGTCTGTCCGTCCGTCGGTCCGTCTGTCCATCTGTCCGTGCGTCACAGCAAATGTCCTCAGAAACTATAAAAGCTTTTATGCTCAAGCTTTGTGAAAAGGTCAATAGTTGTCCCTCAAAAGTTTAGTTCTCACCAAAAACTTAAAAATTTGTTAAGGGGGTCTCTTTCAATAGCGAAGTAGCCCTTAAGCATTTTTTTGATCAAAGGTAGTCGAGTTGGGTATCAAATGAAAGGTCTTGATTATAACTATAAGAATCTGAAGAAAAAGGTCATTTGATTCATCAGGGGGTCCAGGGGGTGGCAAAACGAATCAAAATTTGGTGTCCCCCACCCTCGCGATTGGACACCTTTAAGCCGAAAAATATGAAAATAATTACGGAGGTGAGTCTTTAAAAGTACAAGGGCAACAAATATCTCAGAAGTCAAAATTCATTCGACTTTGTTAATAATAGTATAATTTGTAGATTTTACATTTTCACCCATAAAATCAAAACGGTACCCTTAAACTTGTTGAGCATTCAGATAAATTATTTAATCTACATAAAAATGGCGGCCGCAACGTGCTTATGATAGAAACTCTGCATCTTTTGCATACATTGGAACAATTTATTATCCAAGTATTGGATGAATAATTCAAATTATCGATTCACACTACTAGAGAATTTGTTTCGAACTCTAGGATGGTTACAAAGACTTTCAGGTAGGAGCACTCTCCTGCTTACTCAACTTGTCTTTTGATCAAATGTGTTTAACTGATAACGTATAAATTTACGCAGCCATTAAGGCCATTAAGTTTTTATATTGTTATTGTTTGGAATTTGCTCTATATTATTTTAAAATTTATAACGATAAGTATTGAATAAAGCGCTTTTGACTTTAACTTCAAGGTCTGGAAATTGAAGTTCAACTAACTGTACTTGGCCTTTACCGTTATTTGATTTGCAAATCCCTCAAATGGGACCCAGGTACAAGTAAATCCAACCTTTCAGCGTGAACAGAATTGTTTTATCAATATGCGTTTAAAAGTTATGTTTGAGCATACATAAAACAAGTTGGGTTGACAGACCTACGCTCATGTCAGAAGGGTTTTGTACTCAACTTACAAAATGCAGGAACCAGCAACGAATAAAATCAAGAAGCATGTCAAAGACGATTTTATTGGAGGAAATATGAAATTCGGGGATCATACTATTATTAACAAAGTTGAACAAATTTCGACTTCTGAGGTATTTGTTAGTGTTATACTCATAAATATCTCCCTTGATAATTTTTCAGATTTTTTAGATCGCAGGTGTCCATTTGCAAGGGAGGAAACACATTTTACATATACTCCCCCCCCCCCCCCTGTGCCCAACCGAAGCAAAAACTGTCAGTTTAAGAACTGTTTTGAAAAGCTTTCATAAAGAACTTTCAGTTGATACTCATATTGGCTACCTTTCATGAAATTTTTTTTCAGGAGCCACTCCCCTGTACTGTAATCATCGATTCATGGCCTATTTTTTCGAATCCTAGAATGGTTACAAAGCCTTTTACTAGGAGCTCTCTCCTGCTTACTGATACTGATACCACTAACTGAACCGATTCTCAAAGATATTCATGATACCTATCATTCCTAAATTTTTCGTGCAAATCCTAGCAAAGCTATAGTGTCGGTAAAAAGCGCATATTGTTCCATAGCCATATGTTTCCATTGTACATGTAAAACAACGCATATTGTTCCATAGTAATACAGGAAAATTCGTCAAATACCATTCGATCTTTATGAGGAATGAAATGATCAATCTTATAAATAGTCATATGTGTGCTGAATTTTATTGAATTCAAGGGTACCGTTAAGATTTTATTTAAGAAAATGTAAAATCAATAAATCATACTATTACTAACAAAGTTGAGTGAATTTCGACTTCTCATGTATTTGTTGTTGTACACATAAAGGTCTACATTCATGATTTTTTTCAGATTTTTCAGATGAAAGGTGTCCAATCGCGAGGGGGGTACGCAAAAAGTTCTTACATTTCCCCTTCCCCTGCCCCCTCGGTACCGATAAGGCAATTTTAAGACTTGTTTTGAAAAGATCTCATTAAGACCTATTCAATGACACCCTACTCGACTACCAATGGTGAAAATTTTTGTTTGGGTGGTCACCTCCCTATATGGGGCAACCCCCCTTAAGCCCATTTGAAAAATGTTTCCACCCTTGAACTTTCAATTTCAAGAAGTTACCACTTCTGACCTTTCTACAAAGTTTCATGGCTGGAGCCTCTATAGTTCCGGAGAAGAAGTGCTGTGACATACAGACGGACGATCAAGAATTACACACGATTTCTGAAATTTTATAGATCATTTGAAAACGTAACATACTCGTATATCACTGCAATATTACATGCTGTTCATTTTATAATTTTAGAATTTTGGTTGGGCTGTAACTTCGTTGTTTAAAACTTGATACGCATGAAATTCATTCATGTACTGTTTAGGCACTTGATTGTGTCACATTTATGCGAGCCTTTTTGACTTCATAGGTAACAAGTCGAGCAAGCAGGAGAGTGATCTTACCAGAAGGGCTATTTATCCATCCTAGCGTTCGAAATAAGTTTTTTTTTTTGGCACGAATCGATAACTTGAATTGTTAATCCAATATTAGTACTTGTATACGAAATCGTTCAAATTTATCCAAAAGATGCAGAGTTTATTTCATAAGCACATAAAAGCCACCGATTTTTTCGAAGTTAAATAATTTTTCTGAATGCTGGACCGATTGAAAATATTCAAATTGAACACTATTCTTCAAATTTTCATGCAAATCCGAAGAAAATAAGAGTGCCTAGTTCGATTTGAAATATGCATATATCAACCATCAACACGTGTTATTGTTGATGGAATTCCTTGCAATTGAAATCACTATAACTCACTTTATTATGATCTGATTTCCATAAAATTTTGTGAGCTTGAGGTTCATATCAGTCCACCGTTTTGATTTTGTGGAAGAAAACGTAAAATTTACAAATCATACTAATATTAACAAAATTGAGTGAATTTTTATTTCTGGGGTATTGTTGCGAATTCCTCTCTCTGTCTCTGCTAAAACTTAATGTCTGCATCTGCGGTGACTTCCGCGGTTGTTACAGTATTTGTTACCCATGCACTCATAAAGGCCTGCCTTCGGCTCCAAGGTGTACAATTGCGAGGGGGACACACATTTTTCGTAAATTTTCCCTGATGCATAAGAAGATCTTCAGTTTTTAAAAGTTTTATTCAAGACTCACATCCGGTAAAAAAAATTTAAAGGGCCACTTCATAGTAAGGGGGGACTGCCTTAAAAAATTTCAAATCTTTGATAAGGTCCAAACTTTTGAGGGACCATCACTTCTGACCTTTCCACAAAGTGTGAGTTTTGTTGCTGCTATAGTTTCTGAGAAAATTTGCTGTGATGCACGAACAGACGCAGGACAGACAGATGAGCAGACACACGGACGAACAGACAGGACATGAAACTAGTAGGTCTTTGTAAACAATTTTTACAAAGCCCTAAAAATACGAAACCTACATGGCATATGATTATCAGCAAAGTTGGTCCAATACAGACATAAGGGTTTCTGGCACTGGTATATATGAAAACCTACTTATGACTTTTTTCAGCATTTTTTTCAGCTCAAAGGTGTTCAATTAGATCAAAATATTTTTCATATGTCTTAATTCACATTTTTAATAGCTGATCATAAAATCCTGCAGGCATCACCAGTCCGAAAGGCAAATTTCTCGTAGGCACCCTTATTTTGAAAAGCAAATAATTCGATTGGCCGCAGCGTTGAAAGTTTAATGAAAACATTTTGTTGTATGAACACTTCAAATTTACTCTATTTCAAACGTTTCCATAGGAAATATTCAAAATTTCAGGTACTACTAAAATAGCAAATCGCGCTTGGTATCTGAATTTCGCGGGCCGCCATTTTGAGCTAGTGCATTTAATTTCAGATTATTTTAATTTATACCTCTCTCATCTTCTCCATTGCTGTACCAAATCTCGTTAAAATTTGAGTTTTACTCTAGACAGGGCAAAAATATTCAATGTTTAGTATGAATATTAAATTTTAAATTATTGACTGCTTTATTTTTCATCAGATTTTAATTATTTTTCAACAAAATACCAAAACTCAACTCAGTCCTCCAAAATCCCAAATTTCATCAAAATCGGTTGAAAAACAAGGCTGCTAGAGGGCCACAAAAATCTGAAATAAGTGCCGGCATTTTGAATCATCAAAATGACAAAATGTGATTATTTTCTACCTGAAAAATTAAGTTTCATAGAAATCAAATTAAAATTATTACTTTTAAAACCTTTTCAAATTTCGGGCTTCAACCAAGTGCTATTTTGTTTTTTTTTTTTACTAAATCGCGACCTGTCTGTCCGTCCGTTCGTCACAGCAAGTTTTCTCGCAAACTAATACATAAACTAGAGTGATGAAATTTCGTACTTGCATCAAAAGTAGTGCCCTCTCAAAAATTGCAGGACAAAATAATAATTCAAGGTGTTTAGGAAGGGTCTACCAATATAGGGAGGTGAACCTTGAAAAAAAATGTTTACCAAAGGTAGCCAATATGGGTATCAAATGAGCTTTTTGAAATAGGTCTTTAAGTCGAGTACAAGGGCAAAAAATACCTCAGAAGTTAAAACTCCATCAATTTTGTGAATAATAGCATATTTTACGAATTCATCTATAAAATTGAAAGGTAACCCTTTAATTTGCCGCAAATTTGTATCGGTATTTTCTGTTATAAAACGCATATTTTCTGAAATCTTCATTAAAACCTAGCCAGATGCTAAATTATAGATGATTGAAAATGTATCAATTAATCAACAATCACACGTCAAAGTCAAAAGCACTTTATTCAATACTAATCCTTATAAATTTTAAAAGAATATAAAGTAAATTCTAAACGATGACAATACAAAAACTTAATGGCCTAAATGGCTCTCTAATTCATACACTGTGACAATGAAGTATCCGGAAATTGTAATTTTAATTCCCCAGGTAAATGATATTTCAATAAAATGTATTTTGTTAAGTTGGTAGGACTGTACGTAGGACCGTATTCACTACAAGCAGATTTGGCTCAGAGTGATTTTGATGATTTTTGATATTTTGCGTTTTATTTGCAATTTCCGGGTACTTTTTTGTCACAAACACGCTGAAGGAGCTGAAGGTCATCCCAAAAGTGCGGACTGAAAAAATCGTTGGCGTAAGTGTAGTGCATCTGATGGGGATGACTTTGAAGGCGACAAAATAAATGTTGATGAATAATTAAATATTGCGTTTCATTTGCGATTACCGGGTTCTTTTTTGTCAGAGTGTACATTATCATTAAAAACATTTTAGCGAAAAAACGAAAGCAAATTCAAATTAATTAAGAGTATTACATATATTATGACTTGATTAGAAAAACCAACCTACACCATTAAAAATTGTTTATAATTCAAACACAACAATATAAAAAATTCAATCAAAAACTTTATCTTCTATTAAAAAATTGTATCACAATGTTCCTAACCTAAACCTTTAACCTTATCTCTAAACCTAATAAAATAAACATAACATATACCTTACCTATCCATAATTTTTAACACAAATAAATAACAATACTAAATGTAGCAATAATGAGCTGAAACTCAAAAACTGTGCAACGAAAAATACAAAAACTGAAAAGAAATACGACTAATTTAGACATTGTCATTCAGCCACCAATACCTAGATTGCTCCGTCTCAGCTCGGCCTGCTTCAACGAATCTAGCAAATGAGTATCTCCATTGGAATTGTTGGTCTCGTGAACTCAAGTTCGGAGGATATTTTATCTTCGGTGGTCCGTCGATATATGTGATATATGACTGGGACGCCGTCAGAATCAAAAACATATCGAATCATGTCCAAATTGTAGTGAAAAAGGTAAATCAGAATGTCCGTGAAGGACTGCAGCGATGGTCTGCTGCCTCAGCAGAAGAAGGTGTCAGTTTCTGCCGAGAATGCCCTTGTCTGGGGACGCGTGAATGCGCTGGCAGGCTAGCATTGCGGTGTCGTGGGGCGGGTTCATTCCCCCAGCACAAGGACCCACTACAAAGAATTTCGCATTCACGAATTTCTTGGGGTCGAGAAAAGCAAGGCGACCGAAGTCGCAAAAATTGTAGGCAACTGCACAAGGGACAACTGACTTGTTCATAGAACAAGAGAAACAAGTAAAAAGAAGTGGAAGCAGGGTAACCTCGTCCTTACCCGGAGAGGCTCATGGCCCACAAATGAGAGAGGGGCAACCGGGTGGTGATGGAGCCCCCGCGCACCCACACAACCGGATTAAAATCCATAATTGTTGCAGTGGCCAGGTATTCCTCTTCTGAGTGGAAAACCCATACAAATTAACTTGCATAAGCCTTCCCATCAGAAGAGAAGTACTCCGGTGACCAATTTATGCCATAGAACTATGCAATTCGATTACATAATGATATGTCATAAAGAGGCACCTTGCTCGGGCCACTCAACCTACACCGTCACCTGCAACAAAGAAGTTAATATGTACCCGGCGGCTGGCTTATGTTTGGTGGTGTAAGCCTGCCACCGTACCGGGTCCTATACCCGGTCAAAAGAGCAGAAATGAAAAGACCGAAGTTGTACGTTTAATGCATCATGGTTTTTTTATTTCTCTATCATTGAAGCTAATATTGAAGTAACAAGAAAACGTAAAATTTTTTTCGGTATTTGACCTGACCTGATCTGAGATTAAATTATGTGAAATCTAATGTAAACGCTACTTTAAACGATAAGAAAAACGTTTTTCTTACTTATCGAATTTGTCGATACTCAACAACAACGTAAAAAACATTTGCATTAATTTTTATTCTTCTATTCATCTTAACGTCATAAAATTCATTAAATAATCTTTCGCTAAACTCTGCACCTAATATTTAGTTTAAATTTGGTTTACTCATACTAGGATTGTTATGCTTTCATATTAGAAAAATTTTATCCACTTTCCTGGCATTTTGATGATTTCAACTTGAAAATAAATCAAATGTGTCTCAACCTGGTGTGAAATTTCTTAAAAAAACCAGTTACAGTACCTAATAACTGCCGTAGATTGACTTTCGAACTTTTCTAATGCTCGCAATAAATCAATTGTACCTTTTCAACCTTGGATATGGATTGCAGCATCGCGTCAATAGATGATCTTTCGACATCTTGCAAACATGCCTTAAGTTCATTTTCACTAGCACTTCTAGCGATTCACATAAATAGTTCCAATAATGTTGTTAATGTCTCCCTACCGATTCCGTTCCACGAATCTTCTTCACCCATCAATTTCTGATCACCACCGAGTTGACTAGTTTCAATTACATTCCACACACCAATCACTCGTTTCAAGCATTCACCATGGATGGATACGCCAAAAGTTATTTCTCGACTTCATGATGCGATGCAAAAAAAATAATGTTGAGGGATCACGAGAGGGCATTAGAATTGGAGATCAATAACATTCTGATAAGTATCTCGGGATCTTGGTTTATACTGCAACAGCATAACGTTACCATTCAATAATATTCGAGTCCCATTTCTTGATTTTATTTGTCAACGTTGCTGTATCTTCTTGCGTAGTATCATGGGCTGGGGAAGGTGTCTGAAACGCGTCTATTAACCCTCTCACTAAACAAACATGCGTGAATAAGTCGCGAAAATGACACTAGAATCGCGTTCACCTTCGAGAAGGGAATATTTTACACGAAATGCAATCACTGTATCAAAAGCATCTGATAATTCTCTGTTCATTGAATTAGCTAACAGGAACGAAAAAAGATCACTGAAATTTTCACAGTTTCGAACCAAACCAAACCGTCTACCATCGAAATCCGAAACGAGAACTCATTTAGTCATCATATAAGTTGAACTGTTAGGCTTTTGAGCGCGGAGAATATTTCAAGCGATTCATGCTCCAATAACAACTTGACAACATAATGTTCAATTGTCATGTCCCGTAGAGTCCATAAATTGCGGAACAATTTCTTGCCGCCTCTATTCCCGCTGTCTTAGCTTTTGCAGCGCCGCCATGACGCGGCTCTGTTGTCATTCGGCGCACTGCGTGCAATTCCTTATCTCGCACCCTACATGCTAGAAGGCACGGTGCATAATTTCCACATCCCTAAATTACTAAGAAAATTTTGTTTGAGGATTGCTGGTTGTCCTAAGTGAAAGAACTACATTGTTCTTTCACCCGAGCATTTTAGCTATCAACATAATAGCATTATTCGCTCGATGGACTTCAGCTGGTTCCAGCATATAGGCTGGTTCCATTAAAAATCTCGCAGTTTCGTACGAGGTGACCGATATACTCCTCAGGAGCTGCCACATCAGTCACCTCGGGGCAGCTCGACTGCGGGGTTCCAGATGACCACGACCCCCTATATATATATGTTGCAGCATGGCAGTGCTGCAAGCTCTATCGAGCAGTAATTTCCACATTTACGCAGTGGTGGCGAACTTATAAGAGCGAATAATGCTATTATGTTGATAGCTAAAATGCTCGGGTGAAAGAACAATGTAGTTCTTTCACTTAGGACAACCAGCAATCCTCAAACAAAATTTTCTTATAAGTTCGCCACCACTGCGTAAATGTGGAAATTACTGCTCGATAGAGCTTGCAGCACTGCCATGCTGCAACATATATATATAGGGGGTCGTGGTCATCTGGAACCCCGCAGTCGAGCTGCCCCGAGGTGACTGATGTGGCAGCTCCTGAGGAGTATATCGGTCACCTCGTACGAAACTGCCTAAATTACTGTTCTAACAGTATTCTGGCTACAACAGCACTCCCCGACGGCAAGAGTGCGCTCTTCCAAAAATTCCACTTTTTCGGAGAGCGACACGCAAGAAAAGTCCGTGCGGCGCACACCAGATATTTGCGAGGAACACGCACGATGGCGGGTTCTGTGCTAGCGCTACTCCACCAGACGTGCCCAACTCCTCTGGCCGCACTCAAACTCAAAGCACTAATCCGCCCGCTGATTGTCCGCGGAAAGTCCTTTGAAGTTGTTTGTTTTCGCGGGAAAAGATGTGACGACGGTGCTAAATAGCTATAAATATTGGATTGAAACGCGGCAGCGGCGTTTTGTTTTCAGGTGTGCAAGGTAACACGGCAGAACCGGTAAAGTGCGATGGGAAGCGGAACAGACGCTTCCGAATTCAAAGAGGGATTCACGACGGGCAACCCCGGAGAGAGATAAATCGCGCAAATTTCGGTTGTAACTAGCACTTTCTTCGCGTAATGGCACACATTTAAAAATTTAACGCTTATTTTCGTTGCGCCGAGTACATTCGGTTCGATTGAAGTTCAGTGCCTCTTCCACTGTCCGACATTCACGAATTTGTGCCGTTCACGCTTCTAGCATCGCGACGGACTCTCTTCCTCCAAAACTTCCTCACACGATCACGCTCCACCACTGACTCACATTCCGACGAGCGGAATCGAGAATCTGTAATTTCCATGCTTTCTAGTCATAACCGGATTTTCTATATGGAAATGATTTGCTGGTTGTGTAGTGAATTAGTTGATCTGGGATATACTATGCATGAATTTCTTTTAACCCTTTGCCTGCGCCGAATTCGAATCGAGCAGTTTTAGTTATGCTGAATATAAAAAAATATAAAATCTATAAATTGACATAAAAAAATAAAATTTAAATTCTACATGAAATTATCAAATAATTTAAGGTAATAAAATAATAAATTTAACGAACTGCTCGATTACTACAAAATACACGAATGCTTCTGGAGGAACGAAGCCAGTAGTGAGGCAAGTCGCAATATACCCGTCTGTAGGGTGGAACGGCTGTGAAATCCAAGGGTTCACTCACAGTTACAGATCTTGCGATATGATTCCGAAGTAGTTTCAATATAAATATATCGACTCTTGTCACTTCAGCAGTTTGATAAATTCTTCTTTTCGATATATAATGTTTCCAATCCGTGTCAGGCTTTCTGTACAAACCAGTACATGCACGAAGACATTTCCTTTTGAAAACTCTTAATTTTTCCATAGTTCTAGCTCTCTGGTTGTACCACATTTGTCATGCATATATCAAAGCTGGTCTAACCAGGGTCGTGTAACTGATAATTTTAACCTTTTGATCAATGTACCTGGAATGAAAGAGTGCTTGTAGGGCCATGACTACTTTTAGTGCCTTACTGAGCATGATTTCGACATGTTCAGTATAGTACAGACACTGATCGAGATGAACACTGAGGTATTGAACACAGGACTTATGTGGAACTCGTTTTGAACTACCCTCGCCAGCAATGATGTGGGAATCCTTCGAATTACGTTTCAGTTCTTGACTGACCCCCTGTAGCGAGACGTTAAAATCAAAGCTGTTCAATAGCTTGCGAATGAATATTGATAAGAGCAGAGGCACAGTAACTGTTCCCTGTTGTAGACCATTCAAGACCTTGAATTCACGCATAGTTTTCAGATTTCCGTCAGTTAAAACAAACGATTTTCCGTATAACATATTGCACATCATGGCGACAAGGTGCCTGGGGAACTTGTCCTGAAGGAGTTTAAAACCTGGTCCATCTAACCACACCGTATCGAAGGCTTTCTCCATATCAATGAGACATGCTCCAACACATTCTCTGTTGTTTAGTTTCCAACAGATGTCTGAGGTTACTTTCGCTATCGCATGTGTGGTCAAATGTCTGGCACGAAAATCTAATTGGCAATTCAGCATCAAATCATATTCCTCAATGTGGGCGCTTAATGCTCTGTTGAGTATCACTTCTAACACCTTGTTGATGTTAGGCAGGAATCTGATTGGGCGATAGCTTTTGGGGCATGAAGATTTTTTTCCTTTCTTCAAGATCGAAAATACCTTAGCCTTTTTCCTCTCATTTGGGAAATATGCATTGCACATTCTCTGTTACTTAGTTTCCAACAGATGTCTGAGGTTACTTTTGCTATCGCATGTGTGGTCAAATGTCTGGCACGAAAATCTAATTGGCAATTCAGCATCAAATCATATTCCTCAATGTGGGCGCTTAATGCTCTGTTGAGTATCACTTCTAACACCTTGTTGATGTTAGGCAAGAATCTGATTGGGCGATGGCTTTTGGGGCATGAAGATTTTTTTCCTTTCTTCAAGATCGAAAATACCTTAGCCTTTTTCCTCTCATTTGGAAAATATGCATTGCTCAACATGTTGTTGAACAATATGCAATAATTCCTAATAGCAACCACAGGCAAATGTCGGAGAACTACATTTGGAATACCATCAGTACCACATGATTTCTTGTTGTCTATCCTGCGGAATATGAGATACAAGTCTTCACAGCTGACAAAATAATCAATAAGATTCAAGCTCGGTATGAGGTCAGATGTTAAAGTTGCATTGAAATGAAGAATTGATTGGCCGTTCAGGCTTGATTTGAAGTCGGAAACTTTTGCTTCAACAACCTCTGAAAATATTTCATTCCCTCTCTCAGGGTTTGGTAGATGAAAGAATTTAAAATGTGTTCCAATCAGGGTAAGTTTATGCAATCCATCGCATATAATCCAGTTTCCATTTCTATCCAGAGTCATATTATCAATTTCGATACCAGCCCTATCGAGAAGATTTATCTCATCACTAGTGACTTCAAGATTCGATACCTTCACTCAATATGCGGAATATGCTATCACTTTCGCAAAATGCTATCAGGGTCCTGTGGGTTAATACCCCTCAATTTTTCCACCTATTGATTGCTGACTGACACTCCTGAAGTATGAACAGATTAAGTTCTGGACATTCTTTAGGTGTAATTTCAACAAAGCCAACGAAAGATGGTTATAGTCAAAAGTCGCCGATAAATATTGTTGACGCGTGTGAGGAGAAGGCTTTTCATTCTTTTCAACCTTGCGATGGTTGGTATTTCATATCCTTCCATATTGTTTCGATGATTAATCTTGGGAACTACTTTTTCAATCGTCTCCAACTTCAGCTTCTCTAACTTCGATAAATAGAGATCTATTTCATGTTTAGTTGGATACCTGTCATTAGGAACCATTGAATAAGAGTTGCCATTATCAAAAGGAGGACACTGCTTCTGGTAATCCCAATTAAACTTCTTTTGAAACTTTCCCAAGACTGTTTTTTTGAAATTCAACCGATGATTTTCGTGTTGAACAGGAATGAGGAAGAAATCATCCCTTTGATGATTGATTTCCATTACGATTGCGTTATGGTCACTATCATAAGGAAGCACCTGTAGTTTCCGTTGAGGATTATTAAAGCTGAATACAAGTCTTGCGTCAGCAATGCAGAGGTCCAAATATAAATTTGTCCTAGGGTATGTTGGGAACTCCAGCCCATATAGATTGCACATGTATTCAGTTTGGTTCTCTGTTGTCCACGATTTCAGGAATACTGATTATTTTGTGGCATTCAGCCATGATGTATGCTTGGCGTTCAGGTCACCAGCGAGAATATAATGTCTATGCAGCCTGTTCAATTCGAGTATTTCAAACAAGGAATTGAGTTCCTCGTTGAGCTTGAGAACAGTTCCACCAGTTACATAGCCAGAGATAACGAAGAGGTTATCCCTACCTGGAAATGAGATTTTGATAACGAACACTCCAAGAGATTCAAATCTTTTGAATTCGACTTTTTCAATATTTTGGAAACAATAGGGTCTTCGAACCAATATCCCGGTGCCACTTCCTGCATCATCTATAACCCCTTCGTTTCTTACGAATTCAAAATCTTTGAATGTCACGAAGTGTCATGAATTGAGGTGGGTTTCAGTAAGAAGCATGATGTCAGGCTTTTGCTTTGCAAGGAACTCCAGGAGACAGTCACATCAATGTAGACTCACAAGTTGACGTTGATCGAGATGAGACGAGTCCTATCCGTGGGAATGTGACTGGATGACAACTTATTTTGTGGCATTTGAGAGCTCTGAACGCTAAAAAACAATGTTAACTTTAGAATCTTGCTTATCAATTCTCTCCGATAAGGAATTTAATTGCTGATAAATTTTAAAGAGCAGCTCATTATTGTCACTTACATTATTTATTTTATTTACATTGTCTGATGGTCGTCTCGCAGCAAGTGCAAATGACACCCCGGGCTTGATGAAGTTAGTAGGTATCACACTGCGGTGTGCTTGACTTTTTTTTGGAGTGAATTTTACCTTTACATCTTGATACCGGGAGCATCCTCGATATGATGCTGGATGATCAAAGACACCGCAGTTCACACAATATAAATTTTCTTTTGGCTCCGCCTGAGCCAATTTGCACTCGCCGGGAGCATGAATATCTTTGCATTTAACACACCTATATTTCAGAGCGCAGTTGGCAGCCGTATGCCCGAATCTTTGACACCTGTAGCACTGGTCAACCTCCCTTTTTTGGGGGCGTTCCCACCTCACCATACGGAAGTTCAAGTACCTTATTTGTTGCAGGGCACTTGAACTGCTTTTGCTGAAAACCTGGACTAAGTAATAAGGCAAGTTGTTACGCTCGACAATCGATCTCCTTGTTGCAAAGTCTTTAACGGAAATAAATTGTATTTCTGGTGCAACGTCTTGTAGCACCTGAAAGAGATCGACTGTGTCCTCTCCGCAGTCCAGACCCTTCAATAAAAAGATTTCGATTCTTTTGCTTTTGGGGGTGTATGTAAAATGTGGAACATCTCCAGAATTCGACGCACTTTCTGCTGCCTGGAAATGAACCAGCAACTTCGTTCTAATTTTAAGTTTATCTGCATTGACTCTTTTGATCCCAAAATCATTTAACTTATTTTCGTCTGCCAAAAACTCAACCATATCTTTGCCAGTTTGCCCAAATACATTGATTGGTGGGACCAGCAGACAAAACTTTTGGTTTTTTCTCCCTATTTTTAATTTGTAAGTATTCTATAAATCCATTATCTAGCTTAGCAGTGCAATAATCAGAAGTTTTACCTGGATCCTCTTCAATACTCATTGTATCTTCTAGTCCAGCTAGCACTGCATAACAATTCCTGCTGCCGTTTGCTCCGCCTGCGTTGAGGACATCCTCTCGATCAGCTTCTTGTTTTGGTTTCTTAGTTTTCTTGTCTTTAGTAATTTTTCAATTTGCTTCTTTTCCTTTCTGGCTTTTTTGAGCTTTGTTGAACGTCAATGTTCCAAAGAGTGCTTCTGGTGATTTGATTCGAAGTTTGAGTTCTTCATTTTCTTTCTCAACTTTGTTAGCTTTCTTCTTATCTTTAATCAACTGCTCGATCTCGATGACCGATAAAATTTGCGGTTTTTCTTCGTTATTATCGTATCTTCATTTGAGCTAGTTTTCAATTTAAAAAAATTATTTTCAACTGACTTTTGTGAAAAATTTATTAATTTTTAAAATTAATGACAGGAACGATTAAAAACACGTCTACAGGCTATGAGTGCTAGACGGATTATCAACACGTACACGTGGTGCTGTGTAAATACACGTTTGCAAAGGACCCAAATTTTGATGAACATTTTAGAAATATTTTGTTACATTGATATGTTATCACGCCTGCTCAAACATTGGGGTTAGCACATTAAGAATAAAATGGTGGAAAATCAAAATACATAATAACCATATACTCGTTTCTCAAGCTCAATTCATGGAATATATGTATGGGCAAAGTTTTGATATTCAGAAGACGTTGTTTGAATTTCAAATTGCTTTAAAAAACCCTACTGGCAGGGGCACTCTCCTGATACTTTCGCTTGTTTTCTTTTATTGTTGCCTAGACACTTGCAGTTTTTACCGATTTAACGAATTTCAGTAACATTGGTTGAAAGGTTTGGTCACAACTACAATAGTAAATTTTGGCACACTTTTCGACGCTTACGCAGTCGCCATCTGGTTTCAGATGGTTCGAGTTTGAATGCTTTATTATGAAATTTATTCCAAAGTTCAATGAATCTTTGTACCGAATTTCGCCCAAATTTGAGCTATACATAGGTGAGAACTACTTATAAACCACGATATTACGTCCAAAATGGCCGCCATTTTGTTTTCGCTCGGCCGATTGAGCTGGTTAATAAACTTAGTCAAGGTATTTACTGAATACAACTCTCCTAAAATGTTCGTGAAAATTGAAGCCACAATGTGATCTGTAGCGTGGTCATATATTTCGTTACATCTCATATATGTATATGTTATGCATTGAGACAAAAAGCACCCGGAAATCGCAAATAAAACACATAATATTTAATTTCTCATCAATATTTATTTTTTCGCCTTCAAAGTAATTCCCATCAGATGCACTACAGTTATACCAACGATTTTTTCAGTCCTCGAAACACTTTTCATATGCACTTTTTGAGATGCTCTTCAGCTCCTTCAGCGAATTTCGTTTTACATTGTGACAAAAAAGTTCCCGGAAATTGCAAGTCAAACGCAAAATATTTAATTATTCATCAATATTTATTTTGTCGCCTTCAAAGTAATTCCCATCAAAACCGGAAATTGTAAATAACACGCAAAATATTTAATTATTCATCAAAATCACACGGAGCCAAATCTGGTGAACACGGTGGTTAATCAATAGTATTTGTTGCGTTTTTGGCTTTAAATTCGGTCACAATAAAAAAAATCACAAAAATCGCAACCCACTACTGAGGTGTAATGACTTAAGCAGCTGCTGTAAACAAACTGGTTAGTAAATCTCGCTCATATTTGGCATAGTAATTGAGGACAGTCCTACTAACTTAAATTATAATTTCCGGGTACTTCATTGTCAACGGATTAGACTGCTTTTTCGTTTGATTAAAACGTTTTATTTTTCTATTTGGCTGCATATTTATTACAGATTTCGTCAATAACGTCGTACTGTGGTTCGCTACCCAAATTAAATAAATGTGAACTTATTTTGTAGATCCTAACGTTAACTTCAGTTAAAATTTTCAACGGAGACAGGATATCTTAAAAATCTGTCCGAGTTGTCCATTCCTCAATATTGATTGGGAGAAGATTAGTGTTTGTATCAACGTATCTTTCAGCTTGGCCATTAATTTGACATATGATTGGTGCATTCACATGGTGTCTTTTACTGAAGGTGCTCGTTACGTCTCGGAAATCCGAGCAAGTAAAGTTTGTCTCACTATCTCCAATAATGCCTGTTGGTACTCCGAACAACATCATACATACGAGTATGTTAAAACTATTGAAAGCTTTTACGGTTTCGTCAGCTGGTAATGTCCAATGGTTTTTGGAATATAAATTTAGAGAATCCATAGACAATCACGATTACGTACTGAGCTTCATCATTAGATTTTCGGAACTGGCCAACGCAGTTGAAATGGACCATGTGAAAAGGCATAGCGGTTTTTTTCAATCAAATGTAGCGACGCTTCTGTCTTTCCAGAGTACCTTTTTGCAACTAAGTAGATTGTACATTTTTTGATGTTTCTGGACGTTCCTGCTCCTGGATGGAAATCAGTAGTATTGCTGTATTCAACCAAGGGTTTGTTTCCCATCCAATGTGATTGTTGTCTTCGTGAACCAGCTTGCCTGACGAAGATCTTTCCAGAATAGCCCAGTCATATTAGGTAAAAAAAGGGGTCAACCTCGGAATGAAAGATAATAAGCTGCAAATTGGTATGAACCTTTGTTTTGTCATTCTAAATGTTGTCTCAAAAGTCACAATCGTTATCGTGTTCCCGTCTCAAGATATTCAAGGTCAAAGGTCACAAAAATCGGTTTTTCGCGAATATCTGGCTTCCTATCGGTTAAATGAGATTTGCATTTATTATAAAAGTTGTAGGCTATAAAATTCCCTACAACTTTTGTTTAAACTTTTTTTTCATACGACCAACCGTTTTGAAGGTAGAGCGCGAAGAGTGCACATCGTACAGTCATATACGGCCTAATGCAAGGTCAAGCGTGAGTTATGGTTATCAGTACGTTATAAAGTCAATTATTTACTTGGAAATTATAATTATTAAACAATGCCTATTATTTATGTACTAACTATTATTTATATTTAATTAAAGTAGAACCTAAAGAATGGGGCTGGATGCTTGAAAATGAAATCCTGGAGCCCATACGAACGTTATTACCTCCAGCACCAGCCGAACTACTAAACGTAATATTTTGCAATTGCAAAAATGGTTGTGGTTCCCGCTGTGGATGCAGAAAATCAGGGCTACAATGTTCTTTAGCTTGCGGCCAGTGCAACGGACAAGCTTGCCTCAACGCTTCACTGTATCCAAGTAATCCCGATGAAGAAAATACATATGATCCCGATATTCTGGAAGGTTTGGAGATGAACATGACAGATAATGAGGATGATGACAATGAATTCTTCTTCTTGTCGCTCAAAAATGTTCGATTCATTGTCATCATCCTCATTATCTGTCATGTTCATCTCCAAACCTTCCAGAATATCGGGAACATATGTATTTTCTTCATCGGGATTACTTGGATACAGTGAAGCGTTGAGGCAAGCTTGTCCGTTGCACTGGCCGCAAGCTAAAGAACATTGTAGCCCTGATTTTCTGCATCCACAGCGGGAACCACAACCATTTTTGCAATTGCAAAATATTACGTTTAGTAGTTCGGCTGGTGCTGGAGGTAATAACGTTCGTATGGGCTCCAGGATTTCATTTTCAAGCATCCAGCCCCATTCTTTAGGTTCTACTTTAATTAAATATAAATAATTAATAGTTAGTACATAAATAATAGGCATTGTTTAATAATTATAATTTCCAAGTAAATAATTGACTTTATAACGTACTGATAACCATAACTCACGCTTGACCTTGCATTAGGCCGTATATGACTGTACGATGTGCACTCTTCGCGCTCTACCTTCAAAACGGTTGGTCGTATGAAAAAAAAGTTTAAACAAAAGTTGTAGGGAATTTTATAGCCTACAATTTTTATAATAAATGCAAATCTCATTTAACCGATAGGAAGCCAGATATTCGCGAAAAACCGATTTTTGTGACCTTTGACCTTGAATATCTTGAGACGGGAACACGATAACGATTGTGACTTTTGAGACAACATTTAGAATGACAAAACAAAGGTTCATACCAATTTGCAGCTTATTATCTTTCATTCCGAGGTGAAAGCCCTAATATGACTGGGCTAGAACTTGTTTTTCTGTTAAGAACTGTTTGCTGCACAATGTAGTGGGCTAAAACTCCTTCCTCTTGGCTGTCCTGTTCCAGTCGTTTAATCATAGAGGTTTGCTTGTCTTGATCTTGCTCGATTGATATCCAGTTATTTGTGACATGTGTTGCCGCGCATATCGCTGGTACGTTTCAACTGAGTCAATGTGTTGCAGTTGTTTTCCTTAGCGATACTTTATAACGAATTTGAAAACCTGTATGTCCACCATGTTGTGACTCGAGAAATTAGATCGCGTTTATTCTGAGTTACTTTGGTTGGATTGCACTTGGTGATTATTATGAATGTGATTCCAAGTAAATAGTTGCGAAAATGTTTTAGTGCATTTACATTGGCCAATGTTTCCAGTTTGTAACTGTGAGACCACATTTCTTCGGATTTAGTCACTTTAGTAATATGTCCAACGATTTTCAGTAGTTTACCATGTTTTCGAAAAAGAATAGCTCCATATCCAATTGAACTTGCGTCGGTGTGCATCTGAGTAGGGAACGTAGGGTCAAAAAGGCCAGAACTGAGCTAGATAATACCTGATCAATGATCTTTACGTGAGCTTCTTGTGTTATTTCTACACCTGCTACACTTTCTCGTGTCAGCTTCGTAATGCAACAAGTAATGCTGAAAAAACTAGGAACGAGCTTTCAAAAATAATTGGCACGACCCATAAACTATCGAATTTGTTTTACATTCGTTTAGACTGGCTGTTTGAGGAGTGCACTAAAATTTAGTTTTCCAGGTCTAATTATGTAAATATCTCGTAGCCTAGATAATTAATTGAATTTTTGGAGGAATTCACACTTTTCTGAATTAAACATGAATCCGTCCTGGGTTAGTTTTCTTAACATTTTTTCCATTTGTTCCAACCCTTCTTAGATGGTTCGTAATGGGATCAGTGTATCGCCTACGTATACCAGTAGTTCTTTTCCACGAAGTTTACCCAGCGATTTAATTTTTTAGATCAAACAGCAATCTCAAATATTTATAATGCCCATCTGGAGTAACGATTGTAGTTTTCCAGATTGAATCCTCTGCTATTGGTATTTGATGGGACCCGGATGTCATGTCCAGGATGATGAAATACTTGCTACCAATCACTCCAGCTGATCATCGATGCGAGGCAAAGGAGATCGATCTTGAATAGTGTTTCTATGAAGAGCCCGGTAATTCACGTATAATCTTCTTTCTCCGTTCCAGGTGAATTTCTCGAGAGAAATTTACCTATTGCGGAGAGTATCATATATATATATATATATATATATATATATATATATATATATATATATATATATATATATATATATATATATATATATATATATATATATATATATATATATATATATATATATATATGTATATATATATATATATATATATATATATATATATATATATATATATATATATATATATGTATATATATATATATACATACTCAAAAAAGTCTGCGTACACTTGCTGGTCGTAGCAAATATAAATATATCAATATAAAAACCTTTGCCATTTGTTAAAACTTAAAATCTTTTCTTTGTTATATTCATTAAACTATATGATACATAAATATGTAACTGATCACTCGTTCGCTGTTTAGAATAACCAAAATAAAAAAGTTTCTTCCAAAAAGTCATGAAAATCCATCCAAAAAAGTCTGCGTACACCTGAAAAAATTTATTCATTTTATTTGAAAACCACTATATTAGCTTTCAGATTTTGAACCTTAATATCTAGTAGCATAGCCTTTCCTATAAATGACTTCCTTTAGCGTATTTTGCATGGATTGAACAAGTTTTGATGTTTCTTCGGCCGTTATTTTGTTCCACTCGTTCAAAATAACATTTTTTAATGACTCTTTGCTAGTTATGTCATGCTCTCGAATTTTTCTTTCAAGTAAATCCCACAAATGCTCAATTGAGTTTAAATCTGGTGATTGAGGAGGTGTACCAAAGAGTATTTATTTCAGCTGTATGTTTGGGGTCATTATCGTGCTGAAAGAAAAATGCGTTCCCCAGCCGCAATTTAATATTATTTTTTTAAATATTAAGGTATCCGTATTTATCTATTGTAGATTCTATGAAGACGAGTTGCCCCACTCCACTGGCTGCCATACACCCCAAAACCATCACACCGCCGTCACCATGCTTCACAGTGGGAATCAAATTTTCTTTATTGAATAATGTCGAGCGTTTTTTCCATACTAATTTGCGTCCTTTTATCCCAAATATACAAAACTTACTTTCGTCCGAAAAAAGAACGCTTTCCCAAAATTCTTTTCGCATATTTACATAATTTTTGGCGAATTCCACTCTCTTTCGGCGATTCCGTTCCGATATGAACGGCTTTTTACGTGCGACTCGACCATGGTAACCGCCTTTTCTGAGAATTATGTGCACTGTTTCATCGTTTATTGTTTTATTGTATTTCTTTCTTATATCCTGCGCAATTTGGAACGCGGTTAATCGGGGATTTTGTTTCACAGCATTAATAATACTCCTACGTTCACGTGCTGTAAGTTTGGGAGGACGTCCTGACCGATGCCGTGAAATAATCAAACCACTTTCTTTGTAATTAGCAACAACCCTCTGGACCGAGGAATGGGTTCTCCCAACTAATTTTGCGATTTCACGAAAACTTTTCCCGTTTTCACGCAATTTTACTATGATTTGACGCTCACTAAAACTGATTTCCTTATTTTTTACTTCCATATTAAAGAATAGTCTTTTATTCACGCAAAACACACAGACAATTTTCCAATGAAGTACTGTCACGCAGAACAATGAAAAAATGAAGGCATCAACATTGCACATTTCGGGGAATCCCCAAATTTTGTGATGTGTACGCAGACTTTTTTGGGGCTGCTCACAGACTTCCAAGTATTGAAATTACTATATGTTCGATAATTTTGGGAATTTTTTAAACAAACCTGCTTCAATACATTTCTCGCAGTTTAGGCTCTTTTATCGAAATGATTAAATCAAGATCACATTATTGATTCATACGATTCCAACATAATTCCGTTTGTACTAATGAGATGTATGCAGACTTTTTTGAGTATGTATATACATATATATATATATATATATATATATATATATATATATATATATATATATATATATATATATATATGTATGGGATATAACGAAATTTGTGACCACGCTAGAGGTTGCAATTTTGCTCCGATTTTCACCATATTTTCAGAAAAGGTGTATTGGATAAATATCTCGGTTAAGTTTGAGAACCAGCTATATCGGTCGACCAAAAACAAAATGGTGGCCATTTTAGATGAAAAATCGTTATATCTGTTCTGACCAAAGTGTAGCTCCGATTTGGATGAAATTTGGTACAAAGGTTCATTAATGTATGTAATAAATCTCACGATAAAAAATCCAAAGTCGGTATGGCAGAAACAAAATGGCGGCCGCTCAAAGGTCGAAAAACGTGCAAAATTTTGTTGTTGTAATAGTGGTCAAAGCTTTCAACCAACGTTCATGAAATTTGGCATTTAGATAGAAATTATAAGTATCTGAAGAATTACGTGAAAAAATCTGGAGGTCACGTCACAAAAAAGAAAATGGCGGCTAGTTGAAACTCAAAACTTCAAAGGCTTCTAAAAGTCGCAATTTTATAAAACTTGGTTCCGAGATAGACATTACTTAGATCTATAGACTTTGATATTTTGGTGGGCACGCATGAGCAAATTTCAAAATGGCGGCGGTTTAAATATGCGTTTTTTCAGGTTTTTGTTGCGGTCTAGCGGTCACATTATCCAGCGGGTTTTGATGAAATTTGAGATTATGGATCTCTGTACTACGTGCTTGTATTTTACAGAAAATTATTAAAATTGAACGCAAAATAAAGAAGTTGAAAATATAAACACAAATAAAAAATTCGAAAATTTACAGCTTAATATTTTTAGCAGCCGTTTTCAATAAAAATTCAAAATGACGGCCCCTGATGGTTCAGAAAAGAATCGAAAATGTATGTATTAATAGCAATGCAAGTGCTGATTATACTTCTATGGAAATCTTTTCAAATTAACTATTTGAGCTATTTAAGCCAAAAAGTTATCACCTTTGTGTGGTAACCACTGTGAAATGTATAAACAGCAAATGTGAGAAGGACGAAACCAATATAAATATGTTTATAACAATTTATTACCCGCCGATTTTCAATAAGTGATCCATACGTGTGCAACTCAATTTAATTAGCAAAATATTTGTGCCTCTATGAAGGGTCTCCAAATACGAACGGCGGCAGATTCTAAATACCCATGTAGTGCTACAAAAATTGCAGTAAGAAGTCCAGTAGTAGGCAAGCTAAATTCTTTTTCGAAACGTTACGCTAGATACGAGAAATTTACCTTTCCGGCTGGTGCTGCCAACGGGGATTTTTTTCTTTTTATTTTTTACGACAACAACTGGACTAGCAAATGTTGAGCAACTTTCCCGAACTATGCCACTTTTCACCAGTTTATTCATAACGCTGCCTAAGGTTTTGTAGTGAAAAGGTAAGTATCCATGTCCGTAACGGACCGCAGCGATGGACTGCTGCCTCGGCGAAGGAAGATGTTGATATCAGCCAAGAATGCCCTTGTCTGGGGACGCGTGAATGCGCTGGCAGGCAAGCGTTGCAGTGTCGTGGGGCGGGTTCATTCCCCCAGCCCAAGGACCCACTACAAAAGAATTTCGCATTCACAAATTCTTGGGTCTCAAAAGGAAGGGCGACTGAAGTCGAAAAATTGTAGGTAACTCCAAAGAGGAAAGAATTGCTTGTTCAAAGAACAAGTTGACACAAACAAAAACAGACGGGCCTAGGGGAACCTCGTCGTTACCCGACGATTCTCATGGTCCACAAATAAGAGTGGGACAATCGGATGGTGGTGGTGCCCCCTCGCACCCGCCCAACCGAATCAAGATCCAAAAATGTTGCAGTGGCCATATATTTCCCTTCTGAGTGAAAAACTCATACAACATACCTTGTATGAGCCTCCCATCAGAAAAGAAATATACCGGTGACCAATTTATGTCATAGAGTTATGTGATCGAATAACATAACCCTATGCTATAAAAGGCACCTTGTCTTGAGGCCACTCAACCCGCGAGTGTCCCTGAAACAAAAAGAAGGTTAGAGCGTGCCCGATGGCTAGCTCATTTTTTGTGGAAAAAGCCTTCCACCGTACCGGGTCCTATACCCGGTCAGATTCGACGGAATGAAAAGACTGACGGTTCAATTTAAAAATCCATTTATTCAAATAAAATTCTACTGAATTTGAGCAATCTACAGCAATTCCTTTTGCCGCGCCTACTTTGGCGCAAGTTTAAATTTAATACGCGACAACATTAACGATAAAAAAAACAAAAATTCAAGAAAAATTTAGGAATTTGAATTGAATACTCGTACATAAAAAAATGGGAACACCTCTAAAATTTACCCCCATATAAAAATAAAGGAATGAATCAAAGATATGATATAAATTAATTAATTAAAAAAATTATGTTCAAATATGCAAAAATGTAAAAACAAAAACAAACGGGGTACTTACCCAGCCTCCTCAACGAGCACTCGTGGATGGGGTGAGCAAGTCCTGTGAAGTTAATATGGCGTGATAAATTATTAACATTCCAAACAAATTTCTTTCACTATCGCTATCATCAATTCAGTTCGCTCGCACTATAGTGTGTCCTCATACTTCCAATAGACATTAAACAACAATAGCTCTACAAATCCCCTCAAATGCTCAGGGAGGTACGAAATTTCCTATCGATAAGAGATGCTGGTTGGTGAAATGCGCGCTTTGGGGCCCGTGTACAATTTCCCTTTGCTCAATTTACAATCAGTGTGGACTCCCCGCAGGGGGAATGCCGGTCGACAAGAGCACTCTTGGAGGCTAGCATTCTTTGGGGAGTTCTGCCCCCACGTACCCGAGGAAACTCCGCAGGGGGAATACCGGTCGACAAGACCACTCTTGGAGGCTAGCATTCTTTGGGGAGTTCCGCCCCCACGTACCCGAGGAAATTCCCGCAGGGAGAAAGCCGGTCGACAAGAACATTCTTGGAGGCTAGCATTCTTTGGGGAGTGCCGCCCCCACGGACCCGAGGATATAGGGGGTGCCGTGAGGTTGCCTCCTGGGATGATAGGTAACGACTCTGATTGTATCAGGACTACGCTTTGGACAACGAACTGGAATTGACGCTTTGGGCTGGCGGATGTGATGGTTTGGACCTAGTTGCTTTGCGCAGTAGCGCCGAGATGACACTCGTGTGTGAACGGCTCCAATTCAACTATCACACCGTCTCCGTCCCGGTAAAACCTTGGCAGGCCTCGGAGTACGTTCGAAGTTCGCACCATTGGGTTGGTGGTGTATGTTCGGTTGAGACGGACTCCCGATTAGCGCTGGTCTGGCTCTGAGCACTTGTCCCCATAAGGGCTCGTGCCAACCCTCGCATGGCCTCCCTGCTCTGCAAAGATAACCATGGGACCAAAAAGGCGACTACACACACGAACGGAGATAGCGGCTCCGAGGGAGGACCCAACAAAACTGGAGCAATCAAAAGACCAAAAAAATCCAAAAAGGAAATAAAAAATAATAGCAACGTCAACGCAACCTGCGGTTGCAGCCACGATGTCAACAGTACATCGAGAGCTGTACTAACCACGAAAAAAATGAAGACTAACACGACGACAGTGACGGTAGACGAAAAACGGAGAACAACAGACAGTCTGGTGCAGACTGAGATTCCTGCGGCATTTGGGCGCAGCAAAAAAATTATGCAAACGCCCGAGCGTCCTATTAAGGAGAAGCGGGAGACTCGGCAGGATGCTTCAGGTGTTCGAGCAGTGGAAGATAACGTAAAGAGCACCGAAAATTCGATTGTCACCGCTACGATCGTTTCTAAAGCGACCGATGCAAGCGACGCAAATCCCGACATTGCAACGAAAAATCCAGAAGCAAACGAGGAGATTACGGCACTAATAGCAAAGAGTGACCAGACACCGCGTGATTGTACCGCCAACGTTGAAAATGTGGCGGAAGTACTGCACTCGGAAACGGAACGCGAAAACCTCTCCCAAGGATGGTTGCAAGGTACAATTGCGGCCCAGCGATACGAAGAAGAAAGACTACTTCGAAAAGCGGGAGATGTTCTGAAAAGAATACAAGCTGCATGCGACTCCCCAAAAATTAGCAAAGTAGCAAAGGAAGGGCTCCTTGAACCAGAGGAGCTCCTAGATCGCATAGGGCACTATCGGAGAAGCTGGTTAAGGGCCGAAGATGAACAGAAGGCTAAAGAGGCGCTTGGGGCAAAATCTAAAGGCGACATGCAGATGGCTCCATCATTAAAAGTCAATAAAAGAATGGCGTCTAGCCCAATCGAAGGAGATCAGGATAAAAGAAGGAATGAAGAGGCACTTGACGGGCGTGGAGCACCAGATCAGGGGTTCTAGACAGTGCTTACAAAAGGAGCGAAGAAAGCCGCAAAGAAACTCCTTCAAAAAAGCCAGAAAATTAAATTCGCATGGACGCCCAATTAGAAAAAGGACCTGATGCAAAATAGGAGAGTCGGAAGCCCCGAGGAAGACCCCGGCAGCAGGCACTGCTCGTAAAGCCCAAGATGGCCGATCCTACGTGGAGGTGCTGCGGGACGTCAGGGGAAACGTAAGGCCCGAAGACACCAATACTACCATTAAAGTAGTACGACCAACGCGGTCGGGCCACATACTGGTCGAATTCGGAGCAGAGGCCGGCAATAAAGAAGCATTCTGTGACGCAGTAAAGAAATTCCTCGGCAAAAGCGCAACTATAGCCCCGCTTGAGCCGATGGCAACGATCGAAATACGGGACATTGACTGCGTGACGGATCTGGCTGAGGTAGAAGAGGCCATCAAAAGGGAGTTCTCTAGCGTGGGAAGGATCAAAGCGAGACTGACACCAAAAAACAACAGGGGACAACGCATGGCCATAGTTGACTGGACCGAAAAGGACGCCGAACAATTCCTGAACAAGGGCAAACTACGAATAGGGTGGGTTGTCTGTAGGATACGGCGAAGAGCAACGCCTCTTCAATGTTTCAAATGCCTTGGTTATGGTCACACCACACAAGTATGCAAAGGACCCGATAGGAGTTCCCTATGTTACAAATGCGGTGAAATGGGACATAAAAGAAAAGAGTGTACGAAGGAGGCACACTGTATTCTTTGCAAGGATGCTGATCCAAAACCTGATTTTGGACACGTCTTGGGATCAGGAAAATGCTGGGTGTTCCAGGAAGCCCTAGCCAAGGCCAAATCAGAGCTTTGATGACCCGCATCCAGCATCTAAACCTACACCGCAGTTCAACCGCCCAAAATCTGCTTGAGCAGTTTGCGAGGGACATGAAAGCCGACTTCTTGCTGCTGAGTGAGCAACACCATAGTAAAAGTCCTGCATTATAGTATTCTGATGAAACTGGTACTGCCGCCATCTGGGTTCGGAGCAGTGACTTTCAAGCGGAGAGTTGTGGACGGGGGGATGGTTTCGTGTGGGTTCGGTGCTCAGGGATCACCTTCTTTAGTGTGTACCTAACGCCTAACGAGTCGATATCATCTTTCCAAGCCAAGCTTAATGCTTTGGAGGGCGCTGTCTCAAACGCAGAGGGCAAAGTGCATGTTGGGGGCGACTTCAACGCTAAAGCAATCGAATGGGGCATGCCTCAGACGGATCCGCGGGGAAAACGAATCCTGGAAATGGTGGCCAGGACGGCCCACGTCGTACTAAACTCCGGAAATACGCCGACTTTCCGCCGTATTGGCTGTGAGGGAACCATACTGGACGTGACATCCGCCTCGGAGTCCTTAGTACGAAGGACACACAACTGGAAAGTATTAGAGGACTACTCAGCCAGTGCTCATCAGTGCATTCTGCTTGAGATAAGTGATGCTGTCTCCCGACGTCCGTGCTCTCGGCTTTCCACAACTGGATGGAACATCGGAAGGATGGACGTCGAGAGGTTCGTCGAGGTGTTCACAGCAGGTGAGCCGCTGCAGGGAGCTTCAGAGGGGACGGAAGAATGGGCAGCTGAAGACGTGGTGAACTCTACTATGAGCATCATTACGACGGCTTGCTGCGCTTCTATGCCCCGTTGAAGACCCCGGCACGGCAAGCCCCCAGTGTACTGGTGGTCAACTGAAATCGCTGAAAAGCGAAGGGAGTGTCACAAGCTTCGACGTGAGGCTCAACGGGTGTGGAACCCTGATGAGGCATGCGAGCAGGTGGCAGCATATAAGTCGGCCAGGAAATGCCTTCACAAGCTGATCAACAGTAGCAAGGCTCACTGCTGGCAAGACCTAGTGGACAATGTGAACAAGGATCCGTGGGGCCTTGGCTACAAGCTGGTCATGGGGAAACTTGGTGGCCTACGGAAGCCTTGTATACATGACGCGGCAAAGATGGACGCGATAGTGCGGGGACTCTTCCCCGCCCATCCCGTCCGTTATGACGCTGTCCATGGTGAAACAGCAGTCGAGTGCCCACTCTTCACACAGCTGGAGCTGGAGGAGGCAGTTCTCACATTGAAAACGAGGAAGGCTCCAGGTCCAGATGGTGTTCCAGCTGAGGTGTTGCGGCTCGTCTATCACCATTGTCCTGACTTGCTGCTCAGCACATTCAACGCTTGCCTACGGGATGCGATTGCAGAGGTGGTGAACGTGGTCCAAAAGGCAGAGGCATATAGTCGCACCAAGCGACGGATCGTCCTGTTGGTGACACTCGACACTCGATGGGTGAATATTCTGGACACGCTGGAAAACTCTTTTCAAGTTCCAGAATATCTAATGCGGCTTTTGAGGAACTACCTAAAGGACCGAAGCCTGCTCTACGACACGACACGGGGCCAACGAAGGATGGAAATTACATCGTGTGTTGCCCAGGGATCTATCCTTGGTCCAGACCTGTGGAACGTGTCTTACGACGGGCTACTGAGACTTGAGATGCCAGATGAGTCGCGCTTGGTCGGCTATGCGGATGATGTTGCGGCTCGGGTCGCCGGACGCACCGTTGAACAAGCGCAACTTAGGCTAGGTATGCTAGTGCACCGAGTGAGGGACTGGATGACTGCTCGCGGGCTCAGTTTAGCACTGGAGAAAACCGAAGTGGTCATCTTGACGAAAAAGAAAATCCCGAGAGTAAGGGTGATCAGTATTGGAGATAAACAGGTCGAATCGAAGCCAGCGGTGAAGTACCTGGGGCTACTGATCGACTCGAAGATGAGTTTCTCTGAGCAAATCAGGGCAACGGCTGAGAAGGCTGCTTCGGGAATATCGGCCCTGAGTCGACTTATGGCCAACGTAGGGGAACCCAGCCCATCAAGAAGACGCCTCTTGATGAGTGCTGTAGAGTCAGTGCTACTGTATGGAGCAGAGGTATGGGGCGACGCTCTCAGCAAGGAGGTATACCGAAAACGATTGGCACAGGTACAGAGAATTGCTGGTACTGACAATTGCATCTTCGTATCCAACAGTCTCCGACTTGGCGGTGAGAGTGATTGCAGGCGTGATACCTGTCGCCCTCCTTGCTAGAGAGCGCCGCGCTATTTACTTGCGCCGAAACGAGGATGCGAGGGAGATGGTTGTCCGTGAGGAGAGACAACGCTCGCTCAACGATTGGCAGCAGTCTTGGAGGAATTGCACGAAGGGAAGGTGGACTGCGCGCCTCAACCCGGATGTGAGACCGTGGCGAAACCGAAGGCATGGTGAGACTGACTTCTATCTGACGCAGCTTTTGAGTGGGCACGGGTGTTTTCAGTCTTACCTGCACAAGATCGGTAAGTCACGGTCTCCCGATTGTCGGTTTTGCCCAGGAGAGGAGGACAATGCCTGTCACACATTTTTTGCGTGTATAAACTGGGTCAGGCTGCGAAGGGAACTCTACAGGGAGACGGGAGAGCTCATCCCGGATAATATAGTTTTGCGGTGATGCTCGAATCGGTTGGTAAATGGAACCAGGTGGCACATTATGCTCGGGCACTCCTGAAATATAAAAGGGACTCACAGCAGTCGGATGCGCTAGGGCTGGGGGATCGCTCTTCTGGCATTTCCAATTTCCCTCTCCCCTCCCGCTAGGAAAGGGACTCCCCAGCTTGAAGTCGCCCCACGGCGTAACAAAACGAGACCTGGCCCGAAGTAATGTGTCAAACGGTTCCAGGCTAAGTTCTCAGATTGACAGGGGAGGTGTTTAGTGGGAAGTCCAAGGGTATCCTCCATGGGAGTCCCACACTGCCAGACTCGGCGGGTGTAAATGCCTTCACCTCCCTACCACAAAAAAAAAATCAGTGCGGACTACCAATATAATTTTATAGTCTCCATTATCTTCAAAGCTTCTCCGGTCGATGAATACATAATCGCAAATTAGCTTTAACTTTACTAATTTTCCCTTTGGGAAAAATGAAAATCGGCAAGTGCTTCTATGAGGGTTTTGAACACTTGGAAAAAGTTCGGTAGTGAATCCAATTTTAGAAGTTTCACAAAAAATGTCAAAGCCACTATCGATTTTCACATCAATCCGTTCCTTATGTTATATTGAGTCCTCAACACAGTCCTCCTTCAGTTTCTTCTTTTCCTCACTTCCCATCACAATAGAATCTATCACGATCAGCGAATAATTCCCCTTTTGCGTGCGACGCGTGTATTTGGAGCCATAACACAACATCACAGCACATTCATATAACTATTTTTAAGTGGGGTGATAGTGCAATATATAAAATTGCTTTTGAAAATGGGACCACTCATTGTTGCAACCGCACAAAACATTTGAGACATTTATTTCTCGAGTTGCAATTTTTCGTTATTTTTCCATAACCACTCTTTGTTACCATTCCGTTTCAATAAAACTCTTTTTAAGTTTTCACGTATCGCTAATATGATATCATAGTTGTTTGTGTTCTTTTCCGTTATGACATTTCACTTTTCACAAATCCACACGACTAACGAAGTGTTCACGATTTGCACAATCTTTAAATTTTCCACGAATACCCGTACCGCTTTCCTTCGACGAACACTTTCTTTTTCAATGCCGGTATCGATCCGCCTCAAATGAAATTAAATACTCAATCAATAGATCCCTCGCGAACCAATCTATGGCCATCTTAAAGGAACGAGCAGCGGGCTTCCTCCCCTCATACGCGACGATTTGCTCCACGATCTTCACTCCGTGGCCCACCAAACTGGACTCCCTGCTACGGGATCAAGTCCCAATCCGTTCGCCTTCATTCTCCACCAGCATTCTTCTTGCGTTATTTATCCCTCTCATTTCATGTTTCAACTGGAATACATGTTGCGGCTGCAATGTCTGTTGCTACTGCAATATATGTTGCTGCTGCAATACATGTTGCTGCTGCAATATATGTTGCTGCTGCAATACATGTTGCTGCTGCAATACATGTTTCCGCTGCAATACATGTTGCTGCTGCAATACATGTTGCTGCTGCAATACCTGTTGCTGCTGCAATACATGTTGCTGCCGCAACACATGTTGATTTGGTTGATGTGGGTAATGATTCGAAGGGTTCTGTTGTGCGGTTGTGCTAAATTTAGTATGGTAATTGGCCGCATTATAATCTCTAGGCATTTTTCAATGGGATTTGTCTTTTGCAAGAATTTTTCTCTTGTTTAGGCCTCCAACTTCCTCTTCCCTCTTTATCTTTTACTATTTATTTTACGATATTTAATGCAATCAGGGTCTTGTATGATCGATCCAGTTTGATTGCTTCTGCGTTGATTATTTGATACGTTTTTTCAGATCTACCTTTTTGTATTTAGCTCACTAAACTAAACTTATTGACTAAAATAGCACCGTTGATTCTGCATATCAAACTTTGCTTTTCATTTAAAGAGATCCAGCCTTTTCATAGCTTTTAGCCATTTCGATGTCCTGGTGTTTTGATAACTGGGTCTCTTTCTACTTCTAGGCATACTGAATTGATAATCGGTTGTCACTTGCTGCCAGGGTGAAGGAGATGGGAAGGTTTTCGAGCAGTTTGCTAGTATAACTGCTCGATTACTACAGTTTCGTATTCAACACTATATAATTGTTTTTTTTTTTTTTTAATTTTATTTTCATTTCGGCGATTGCCATTATGGTGTTGATTTCGTTGACGCAAACGTTAGAAAACTTTCTGAAAATTTCGGATAAGTAAGTTTTCTCCATCAACGTTACATTTTGGACGCTATTTATTTTTTGGATACTATTTACTTGACACGACACTTTAATTTTTTTCATTCGTATTCCGCGAAATTCTGCTACTACTTGAATAAAGTGATCCGTGAGTACGTCTGAATCGACAATTTTGCCAATTCCAATTATGCTTATTTCAATTGTTGTCTACTCAAACATAAATGTTCGGTCTAATCTTTCTCGCATAGGGGGAATACCGGTCGACAGGAATACTCTTGGAGGCTAGCATTCTTTAGTTAGTGTTACCACAATGAACCCGAGGATATGTGAGTCCCCGTGAAATTCCCCTTAGAATGACATGTAACGAACCTGACTAAATTTGGACTACGCTTTGGACCATGAGCTGAAATTGATGCTTTAGGTTGGCGGATGTGAAAGTTTGGACTTAGTTGTTTTGTACCGTAGCGCCGTTATGATATTCGTAGGTGAATGGTATCAATTCAACTATCATACCATCTCCGCCCCGGTAAAACCTTGGCAGGCCTTCGGAGTACGTTTGAAATTCGCACCATTGGGTTGGTGGTGTAGGCTTGGTTGAGACGGACTCCCGACTAGGTAGCAATACACTGGTCTGGCTCTGAGCCAGGTCCCAATAAGGGCTTGAGCCAACCCTCGCATGGCTTCCGTGGGACCAAAACTGTGACTACACATACAAACGGAGATAGCGGCTCCGAAGGGGGACGCAACCAAACTAGAGCAATTACAGCTAATAACCTTAAAAACAGATTTAAAAAACCCCAAAAAATACCTTAAAAATATCAAAAACGAGGATGCAACCAGCGGCTGCAACCACTATGTTAACAACACATCAGGAGCAGTGCTTACGATGATAAAACGATGATGAATATAATGACAGTCAAGACGGATGAAAAACGGTAAGCCTTGTCCAGATTGAGGTTCCTGCAGCATTTGGACGAAGCCAAAAAATGATGTAAACGCCAGAGCATCCTAAAAAGTAAAGGCGGGAAGTTCTGCAGGACACATCAGATATTCAAGTGGTTGAAAAAAGCATCGAGAATTTGATGGTTACAGCTGTGATCGCTATCGGAGCGACCAAAGTTCAAAATATCAAAATATTAACGAACCATCCTGAAGTCCACAAAGTGAATACCGCAGGAAAAGTATGGAAAGACCAGACAAATAAAATTCCGTTGTGTGATTTTACCGCCACCATTGGAAATGTACCTGAAGTTCTTTACTCCCAGGAAAGAAGGTTGCAAACTACAATTACCGTCCAGCAACATGAAAAATAAAGGCTAATCCGAAAAGCGGAAAACGTTTTAAAAAGAATAAAAACTACATGCGACTCGCCCAAAATCAGCAAAGATGTAAATATTGGGCTCCTTGAACTAGAAGAGCTCCTAGACCACACACCACGCAGAGGACCAGAGGGCCCAAGAAGAGCAGAAAGCTAAAGAGGCGTTCAAGGCAAAGCCCAAATGCTAGGCACAGATAGCTCCACAATCAAACATCAATAAAAGAATGGTGTTTAGCCGAATCGAAGGGGATTGGGATAAAAGAAGGAAGGAGGAGGCACTTGATGGGTGTGAAATGTTAGATCAGATGTTGCAGATAGTGCTGACAAAAGGAGTGAAAAAAGTTGCAAAGAAACTCTTTCCAGAAAGTAAAGTTCGCACGGATGCCCAACAAGAAAAAAAAACCTGATGCGAAACAAGAAAGAACAAGTTGGGTGGACAGACTTACGCTCGTGTCAGAAGTGTTTTGTACTCAACTCACAAAATGCAGTCACCAGCAACGAATAAAATCAAGGAACATGTCAAAGAGATTTGCTCGTTTAAAAGAAAATTCATTATTTTTCTATTTTCAACTAACAAAAATCACTCAAATCATGAAATCCCATGAGCATTTATGCCATCGATCTTATTTGAAAATTTTAAGAAGATCAAATCAAAACTGCAGTGTCTGGTTCAGTGGAAAGTCCATAAAATACCAAAATAGTGTGTTATTGTAGTTGTAATTGGAGAAATTTCAAATGGATATAACTTCCGTGAATATGATATGGATTTCATCAAACTTACAGAATATTAGGACCTTGTGTAAGGTTGGGTTTAAAGGCATCCATACGATTTTATTGGAGAAAAAGTGAAATTCGAAGATCATACTGTTATTAACAAAGTTGAAGGAATTTTGACTTCTGAGGTATTTGTTATTTTTGTACTCATAAATATCTCCCTTGATAATTTTTTCAGATTTTTTAGATCACAGGTGTCCAATCGCGAGGGGGAAACATATTTTTCGTGCTCCCGTGAAGAAAAACTGTCAGTTTAAGAACTGTTTTGAAAAGCTCTCATAAAGACCTTTCATTTGATACTCATAATGACTACCTTTCATGAAATTTTTCTTTTTTTCAGGGACCACTCCCCTGTACTGTAATCATCGATTCATGGTATCAGCATTTTTTGCGAACCCTAGAGTGGTTACAAAGCCCTTCTGTTAGGAGCTCTCTCCTGCCACCTCAACTTGTTCTGCCTATGAATATTAATTGTAGGTACTCATCTTCAATCATTCATTAAATTGAATCAAGTGTTCAAAGCATGCACCTTAAACGTTGAAGTTGGGGAAAAATAACTCAAAATTATTCAATCTTCGCATTTAAAACAGCCACCATTTTGTATTACGATTACTGATACCACCAGCTGAACCAATCCTTAAAGATATTCATGATACCTATCATTCCCGAAACTTTCATGCAAATCCGAGCAAACCTGTAGTGTCTGAGTCGTAAAAAATGCATATTGTTGCATAGCCATATGTTTCCATAGTAATTTTTTTTTTTGTGGTAGGGAGGCATGGCAGTGGATTTTTTTTTTGTGGTAGGGAGGTGAAGGCATTTACGCCCGCCGAGTCTGGCAGTGTGGGACTCCCATGGAGGATACCCTTGGACTACCCACTAAACACCTCCCCTGTCAATCTGAGAACCTAGCCTGGAACCGTTTGACACATTACTTCGGGCAAGGTCTCGTTTTGTTACGCCGTGGGGCGCCTTCAAGCTGGGGAGTCCCTTTCCTAGCGGGAGGGGAGAGGGGAAGAGGAAATGCCAGAAGAGCGATCCCCAGGCCCCAGCACCTCCGGCTGCTGTGAGTCCCTTTTATATTTTAGGACTGCCCGAGCATAATGTGCCACCTGGTTCCATTTGTCAACCGATTCGAGCATCACCGCAACTATATTATCCGGAGTGAGCTCTCCCGTCTCCCTGTAGAGTTCCCTTCGCAGCCTGGCCCATTTGGTACACGCAAAAAATGTGTGACAGGCATTGTCCTCCTCTCCTGGGAAAAACCGACAATCGGGAGACCGTGACTTACCGATCTTGTGCAGGTAAGACTGAAAACACCCATGTCCGCTCAAAAGCTGGGTCAGATAGAAGTCAGTCTCACCATGCCTTCGATTGAGCCACGGTCTCACATCCGGGATGAGGCGCGCAGTCCACCTTCACTTCGTGCAATTCCTCCAAGACTGCTGCCAATCGTTGAGCGAGCGTTGTCTCTCCTCGCGGACAACCATCTCCCTCGCATCCTCGTTTCGGCGCAGGTAAATAGCGCGGCGCTCTCTAGCAAGGAGGGCGACAGGTATCACGCCTGCAATCACTCTCACCGCCGAGTCGGAGACTGTTGGATACGAAGATGCAATTCTCAGTGCTCCTCTTCTCTGTACCTGTGCCAATCGTTTTCGGTATACCTCCTTGCTGAGAGCGTCGCCCCATACCTCTGCTCCGTACAGTAGCACTGACCCTACAGCACTCATCAAGAGGCGTCTTCTTAATGAGCTGGGTCCCCCTACGTTGGCCATAAGTCGACTCAGGGCCAATATTCCCGAAGCAGCCTTCTCAGCCGTTGCCCTGATTTGCTCAGAGAAACTCATCTTCGAGTCGATCAGTAGCCCCAGGTACTTCACCGCTGGCTTCGATTCGACCTGTCTATCTCCAATACTGATCATCCTTACTCTAGGGATTCTCTTTTTTGTCAAGATGACCACTTCGGTTTTCTCCAGTGCTAAACTGAGCCCGCGAGCAGTCATCCAGTCCCTCACTCGGCGCATTAGCATACCTAGCCTAAGTTGCGCTTGTTCAACGGTGCGTCCGGCGACCCGAGCCGCAACATCATCCGCATAGCCGACCAAGCGCGACTCATCTGGCATCTCAAGTCTCAGTAGCCCGTCGTAAGACACGTTCCACAGGTCCGGACCAAGGATAGATCCCTAGGCAACACCCGATGTAATTTCCATCCTTCGTTGGCCCTGTGTCGTGTCGTAGAGCAGGCTTCGGTCTTTTAAGTCGTTCCTCAAAAGCCGCATTAGATATTCTGGAACTTGAAAAGAGTTTTCCAGCGTGTCCAGAATATCCACCCATCTAGCGGAGTTGAAGGCATTCCTGACGTCGAGTGTCACCAACAGGACGATCCGTCGCTTGGTGCGACTACATGCCTCTGCCTTTTGGACCGCGTTCCCCACCTCTGCAATCGCATCAATGGTAGAACATCCTGCTCTAAAGCCATACTGCCAAGGATATAGGTCCCCAGCAGCACGAGTCGCGTCAGCGAGTCTTCCCTTGATGAGTTTCTCTAGCACTTTCCCAGCCATGTCTAGCATGCTAAACGGGCGGTATGCAGACGGCGATCCGGGATTTCCCTTCCCCTTGCTGATCAGCACGAGCCTCGCCACCTTCCATCGTACCGGGAAAACCCCGTCCCGTAGGCAAGCGTTGAATTTGCTGAGCAGCAAGTCAGGACAATGGTGATAGACGAGCCGCAATACCTCAGCTGGAACACCATCTGGACCTGGAGCCTTCCTCGCTTTCAGGGAGAGGACTGCCTCCTCCAGTTCCAGCTGTGTGAAGAGTGGGCACTCGACTGCTGTTTCACCATGGACAGCGTCAACACGGACGGGATGGGCGGGGAAGAGTCCCCGCACTATCGCGTCCATCTTTTCCGCGTCATGTATGCAAGGCTTTCGTAGAGCACCAAGTTTCCCCATGACCAGCTTGTAGCCAAGGCCCCACGGATCCCTATTTACATCATCCACGAGGTCTTGCCAGCATCGGGCCTTGCTCTTGTTAATAAGCCTGCGAAGATATTTCCTGCCGGACCTGTAAGCTGCTAGCCTAGTGTCTGCCTCCTCCCGTGTTCGCGCCCGCTGGGCCTCTCGCCGAAGTTTGTGACACTCGCTTCTTTGTTCGGCGATCTCGTTTGACCACCAGTATACTGGAGGCTTACCGTGTCGGGGTCTCCGACGGGGCATGGAAGACTCGCAAGCAGCTATGATGGCACTCATAGTTGAGTTCACCAAGTCCTTGGCTGTGGGCCCTCCACTCCCTGGCGGAGCTCCCAGCAACGGTGTGCCTGCCGTAAGCGCGTCAGCAAACCTCTCAACGTCCATCCTCCCAGTCCTCCATCCGAGGATTGAAGTTTGGGCATATGCACGCAGAGTGGCACCGTCGTGAATCTCAACCGCTATATACTGGTGATCAATAGCCGAGTAGTCCTCTAGTACTCGCCAGTTGTGTACTCTAGCTACCAGGGACTCCGAAGCAAGTGTCACATCGGGTATGGTTCCTACGCAACCCCAGCGGTGGAAAGTAGGGGTGTTACCAGTATTTAGGACAAAAAGCGCTGTTCTGGCCGCCATGTCCAAGATTTGCTTTCCCCTTGGGTCGGATTGTGGCATACCCCATTCGATGGCTCTAGCGTTGAAGTCTCCCCCGACCAGCATGTGGCCCTCTGTGTTCGAGACAGCGTCCTCCAGGGCATCGAGTTTGGTTCGAAAAGATCGCATTGCCTCGTTAGGCGTCAGATAAACACTGAAATATGTTATCCCTGAACACCGCACCCACACAAAACCATCCCCGCGTCCATGGCCCTGCACCTGAAGGCGAGCGCTGTCTCGAACCCAGATGGCCGAGGTACTGGATTTGTCAGGGTACCACGCTTGCGAGTCCTTGTTATGATGTTGCTCGCTCAGCAACAGGAGGTCAGCTTTCTTATCCCTCGCAAACTGCTCAAGTAGGTCCTGGGCGTTTGTGCTTCGGTGCAAATTGACCTGCAGGATACGGATCATTTGAGTATCGATTTGGCTTTAGTTAGGGCCTCCTTGAAAACCCAGCATCTCCTTGTCCCCGGCTCATGTTTGAGGTCGCCGGGTGCTAGCTTAGCATCCTTGCAAAGAATGCATTTTGCCTCGTTCGTGCACTCCTTCTTTTGTGCCCCGTTTCACCACATTTGTAGCACAGAGATCTCCTGTCGGGTCCCCTACAGCCATACGCGGTGTGTCCGTATTCGAAGCATCTGAAGCAGCGGATAGGGATCGCTCTTCTCCGTATCCTGCAGATCACCCAACCTATCTTAATTTTGCCCTTCGCCAGGATTTGCTGGGCGTCTTTATCAGCTAGTTCGACAATAGCCATGCGTTGCCCCCTTGTGTTTTCACTTGTCAATCTTGCCTTGACCTCACTTAAGCTGGGGAACTCCCTCCTGATGGCGTCCTCTACTTCAGCTTTGTCCGTGACGCAGTCGAGGTCCCTGATTTCCAGGGTGGCCTTTGGTTCGAGCGAGGCAACCCTTGCCGCATCTCCAAGAACCTTTTGAACCGCGTCACGGAATGCATCTTTGTTTGTGGCCTCTGGCCCGAATTCCACCAGCAGGCCACCGGTCCGGGTTGGTCGAACTGCTTTGATGGCAGTTTTGGTGTCGTCTGGCTTGACCGCTCCTTTAATTTCACGGAGGACATCTGCGTAGGTTCGGCCCTTAGTGGGTTTAATAAGCAGTGTCTCTCGCAAGGGTTTGCGCCGCGGTTCGCTTTTTGTTTTCTGCGGTATATTGGGGGGTTCTTTGTTCTTTTCGTGGTTGAGCTCTTTGTCTGTTTTTTTTAGGAGTAGCTTTTTGACCGCTTTTTTCGCTGCCTTGTTTCGCACCACATGAAACTCCTCGCCTGGAGTGTCAACTTCGTTTATGGTCTCGTCCTTCCTCCTTTTCTCACAGTCGCCTTCAATTGGGCTACCGGCCATTCTTTTGCTGCTGCTAGGACCCACTGATGCCTTGAGGGAGAGTGTGTCTTTTTGGTGCTTTTCGGTTGGAAGCCACCTCCACCTGTAGTGCGTTATGCGGTCAAGAAGCTCCTCCAGTTCAAGAATGCCATTCTTGACACTCTTGCCTATGTTTTGCTGCACTTCGCAGGCAGCCCTCAGTTATTTGACGATAGTTGCCGCTTTCCGAGTAGGCTGCTCCTCTTCGGCGCGGTCAAGGGCGATTGTGTTATTTGGCACCACCTCTTGGGAGAGGCCCCCGTTTCCTAGCCCTTTTGCTTCTACCGCTTGGGCGCGTTTGAAATGGCGTCGGCCAATGGCAAAACTTCTCCCTCCCCCAGTCTTACACTGGCCTCTGTTGGTGTCGCAGCTTGATCCGGATTGTGTACGTCTTGCACTGGACGCTCCGGGGTCCGCGTAGTCCTTCTACTGCGCCCAAAGCCGCAATGATGCCAGGTTGCACAACGCACTCTGCCTTCTTTCGTTCGTTAGTCCGTCTGTGGTCTGTCTCCGATGATTTAACCTGTGATGTTGACTTTGACAGTTTTTCCGGGGTTTGCTGCCTCCCCCCGCAATCGGTGACTTGCTTTATCGGTGTTCTTGCCAACAGCGGTTTTTGCCTGAAAGGGTTCTCCGTGCTAGCGTCCTGTTATCTTGTAGTTATATCTGTTACAGAAGCCAAGTTCACCACTTCTATAACATTGCAGTCGCTGGATGACGACGGCCGGGAGCCTGCTCGCTCACTACCCTCTGCCGCCGGTACTGGGGATCCGACCCCCTGCACCGTAATTTGGTTCCCCTTGTGGACCTGCATGATTTGGTTTTCTGTCTGGGTTTCCGTTCCCATAGCATTTTACCTACTGCCAGGATATATGGATAATTGATGACGCCATATATTTCGTCATGTCACAGTGAAGATCATTGACACTCAGGTATTTGTCCTGAGACTCTCCCTTCACTGCCGACCATTGTCCGTGGCTGCTTATTGGTTATTCGCAGCAAACCTTTCGAGAAAGGTCTTCCCGTATCCACAACCCTGGGGACGCATTTGGTTCCCCGGTCTGAGGGCACTATCGATAAATCGACAACCAAATGGCAGTGGAGTTTGGAAGTGTGTCGCTCACTCTCTGTCGCGGTTGCTTCAGTCGTCGCGAAAAATTTTCTTGCGAGATGTGCCACTTTTCGGGTTGACCATTTTACTTCAATCTATTTCCTCCGAACAAGCAAATCCCTGAAGTGTTTTATCTTTATACTCCGTGAACTCGATGAATTCAACGAAGCACCACATATCGTAAATGGCGACACCTTCATAAGTGATCGATTGCCAGCTCCAGTGTTAGATGATCGTCATGTTGGTCGTGGCTTGGATGCGCTATCCCTGAATGGTGGCATCTACGACAGTAGTGGTAATCTAACGCATGGTGATGTTACTACAGATATATTGGACGGCGAAGATTTAGATACGAATCTTTTAACAGACCTAAGTAAAAACAGTCACATTCAATTCAACAATCAAGTCAATCATATAAATCAATTCAATAGGTACTTACAAATTGGGAACGTAACGTACTTGCCTGCCAACACAACCATAATCAGCAGCATTAAAAATGTACCCAGTACAAGCTCCCACATACTCATTACAATTCTCCGAGTAACATGGTGACAGCTGTTTCAACGCTGGGCGGCGGAACAGTACCCTTGATGGTTGCAGCGCTAGCGCAGCACAATCAAAACGCGTCACACTACGAACAAACCCCATCATAAACACAAATTCATCGCGGAATCGCACTCACCTCATCATCAATAGTAGCAACCGAATCCCATCCAACAACGGTGTTACAACAACAATTCCTCATCCAGTCACCAGTCGCATTGCCTCAATAGCACCAATGCAGCGACGACCCACATTGTTAACTCAACGGGAACTTTGCAACACGATGAAATAGGAACACTCAACGAAAAAACAAGGTATCATTTACTAAGAGGAGTAGTGATTTTCTTAAATTCCCGGTCAAATCATTATATTTTAAAGAAATCAACTTTGATTACTTACTGTTGGTAATGCCTCATTTTTTTTCCGTTTTCATTTTAAAATCAATGCAAAGACACACGAAAAATTTCGGTTTGAATCTCGTAATTGGGTGATGTAAGTTTAAAGTTTTATTATTAGATATTTGATTAGTTGAAATTCGTTTATAGCAGAGTTTAGTTAGCAGTAATCGGAAGAAAATAAAATAACAACGCTAAATAGAATAGAAAACAAAACATGATAGAATTGAATGTCGTGTGATCCAGGGGTTTCTTGGCTGTGTATAGACTAAAAACATTTGAAATAACATAAAGTGTAATAACCATTAACTATTTAAGATTTTAATGACTGCTATAATTTCTTGGTAGGGTTTATAGGTTTGACCCGATCAATAAGCTGTCAGTAGTTACTAATATTACTACGTGTGTGTCAAATCACTTTCAACCAATGAGATGAAGTTGTTTCTGTATGCATCCTTTGCATGTTTCAGTATCTATAGCAATTAATACTGCATTGAGTTAAAAGTTCTACAAAGCTTGTAAATCATAGTAATCTATCCATGAAAAGTAGTTACACTGTCCGACAAATTTCGTATGCAATACCTACATTAATCTCAGATACACATAAAACGGTGCCTAATTCTAAGCGTTTCACTTCCGATAAATAGTCGTATGTTTATCCAACCGAACTGTTCTCGTGCATATCATTAAGAAATTCAGCAGAAAAAATGTTTCGAATAGGATAAAATTAAAGGCATCTCTCAAGCCAGCATATAAATGCACATCAATATAAAACATTTACTGATTTACAGATAATTTAAAACAGAAAGAAATAATAATTCAGCATAAGATGTATTCCACTTACGAGTAGATGAGGTATTTTAAAACAAAAAAAAAATTTCAACTTCTAGTGTTTGGATGTAATGTAGATTATGCATATATTTGAGAGCTGGCTAATGTAGATTATTGGTTTTTTTTTTCCGTTTATGTTATAGGTTTAATTGAAAAATTCGTAAAGTATGCTCAAAAAAATTTGTCAATTGGAAATGAGTTACAAAAATGATATGGATTGCTAAACACTAACAACGACTTTCCTTTCCAGTGGTTCTTTCTTTCAGCGGGAAGTAGAGTGCATGGTAAGCATGCCGTCGCGAGGGTAAGGTTTGACAAAATCCGCTGAGGTCGGTTTTGCATCGCGCGCGGTACGCGGTACCTTTGTTAGTTTTGCGTTTTTATTAGCGTAGCTTTCGTCGGGTTTGAGTTAGCGTAGTATATTTTTCGGTACCGCGTCGGGAATTCGGGAACGCGAAGTAAAGATTAGATTTTTGTTCTTTGACTGGTTGAATGAAGAAATACGGTGTAACGTAAAGTAGGTTTCTCCTCCGTATGATTGTGTTTTGTGACGCGTTTGGAAACGGGCGTTTATTGATGGCTGAAAATTGTAGATGAGCGTAATCCATTTGGAGATCCGCGACCGAAATCCTCTCCGATCTAGCTGGCCGATAAGCAGCCACCGCGGAAATGGATTACGGTGCACAGATTGGTTGACCGGTTGGTACCATCCGTCGGCACTACTCAGACTTAACGTCTAGAACCGATGAGAGGTCGGTTCCTCGTTCGGATTTAGACTTAAAATTATTACAGTATATATTAGCCCGGAAATGCCTTCAGAAACTGATTAACAACAGCAAAACTCATTACGCCGAGTTTCCGCCATGCTGGCTGCGAAGGAACCATACCGGGCGTCGGATCCTTAGTATGGAGGATACACAATTGGAGAGTATTAGAGGGCTACTAAGCCAGTGATCATCAAAACAATTTGCTTGAGATGCTCGAGGTTGTTTCCCAAACCGCGTGCTTTCGACCTTCAACAATTGGGTGGAATACCAAAGGATGAACGTCAAGAGGTTCGGTGAGGAGCTCACGGCAGGTGCTCCGCTGCAGGGTGATTTGCCGGGGACAGAAGAACTAGCAGCTCAAGATGCGGTGAACTCAACTATGAGCATCATTACGACTGCTTGTAACGCTTCTATGTCGCTTAGGGAAACCCGGCACGGCAAGCCCCCAGTGACGAGGCATGCAACGGGGTAACAGCCTATACGTTGGCCACGAAATGTCTTTGCAAATTGATTAACAACAGCAAGACTCCCTACTGGCAAGATCTAGTGGGCAATGTAGACAAGGATCCGTGGGGCGTTGGCTACAAGCTAGTTATGTGGAAGCTTGGTGGTCTACGGACGCCTTTCATACATGATACGGAAATGATAGATGAGATAGTACGAGCACTCTTCCCCGCCAACCCCATTCATGTTGACGCCACGCACAGTGAAACAGCAATCGAGTGCCCACTATTCACAAAACTGCAATGACAAGAAGCAAGGAAGACTCCAGGCCCAGATGGTGTTCCAGCTTAGGTTTTGCACCGTTGTCCTAACTTGCTGCTCAGCACACTCAACGCTTGCCTACGGGACGGAGTTTTCCCGGTACGATGGGAGATAGTGAGGCTCGTGCTGATTAGCAAGGGGAAGGGAAATTTTGGATCGTCGTCTGCATACCGCCCAATATGCATGCTAGACGGGGCTGAGAACGTGCTAGAGAAACTCATCAAAGCAAGACTCACTGACGTGAGTCGTGCTGCTGAGGACCTGTTACCTCAGCAGCATGGCTTTAAATCAAGATATTTCACAATAGATGCGACTGCACAGGTCTTGAGCATGATCCAAAAGGTACAGGCACATAGCCACACCAGGGCAAGTGATATATCGTAGGTGATACTCGACGTTAGGAATGCCTTCGACTCCGCTAGATGGGTAGATATTCTGGATACGCAAGAAAACCCTTTTCAAGCTCCAAAGTATCCGATACGGCTTCTGAAGGACTATTTCAAGGACCAAAACATGTCTTATGACACGACACAACGATAACAAAGGATGGAAGTTACATCAGATGTTACTCAGGGGTCCATTTTTGGTCCCGACTTGTGGAAGGTGCCTTAAGAGACTGGAGATGCCAGATGAGTCGCACTTGATTGGCTATGCTGATGATGTTGCAGCTGTAGTTGCTGGACGCACCGTTGAACAAATGCAATTCAGGCTAGGTATGCTAATGTGCTGAGTGAGAGACTGAATGACTGCTCGTGGGCTCAGTTTGGCACTGGAGCAAACCGAAGTGGTCACTTTGACTAATGAGAGAGCCCCTAGAGTAAGGATGATCAGTATTGGAGACACACTAATCGAATCTGAGCCAACGGTGAAGTATCTAGGGCTACTGATTGACTTGCAGATGAGTTTCTCTAAGCAAATCAGCTGAAAAGACTGCCGTGAGCCTATTGGCTTTGAGTTGACTTATGGTCAATGTAAGGGAATTCAACCGATCAAGAAGATACCTCTTGATGAGTGACGTAGAGTTAGTGCTGCTGTACGGAGCAGAAAAATGAGGGAACGCTCTCAGCAACGAGTTGTACCGAAAACACTTGGCACATATAAAGATAAAAGGAGCACTGAGAATTTCATCTTCATATCCAACAGTCCCTGATTTGGTTATGAGAGTTATTGCATACCTGATAACTGTTGCCTCCTGGCTAGAGAACGTCGCACTATTTACTTGCGTCGAAGCGAATACACGAGGGAGACTGTTCCTCGCGAGGAGAGACAGCGCTCATTCAAAGATTGGTAGCAGTTTTGGGTGAATTGCATGTAGAGAAGATGGACTGCGCACACATCCTGGATCTTAGACCGTGGCTAAATTGAAGGTGTGATGAAACGGGCTTCTACCTTACCCAGTTTCTGAGCCGGCATAGGTGTTTTCAGTTCTATGAGCACAATATTGGCAAGTCAGGATCCCCCGATTGTCAGAGGAAGACGATCCCTACCACACATTTTTTCCATGCACAAAATGGGACAGTCTGCAAAGAAACCTACAGGAAGACGGGAGAGCTCACTTTGGATGGTATAGTCACGGTGATGCGTGAACCGGTTGATAAGTGGTGCCATATGGCATATTATGATCGGGCAGTCCTATAAAAGATGAAAGGGACTCAAAGCAGCCGGGGACGTCGGGGCTAAGGGAACGTTTGTCTGCCAATTCTCGATCCTACTTCACTTTCCACTAGAAGAGGGGTTGAAGGCTCCTCACAGTGTAGCAAAACAAAACTTGGCCTAAAATAAAGTATCACACAGTTCTATGCTAGGTTTTCATGTTGACAGAGGTGGTTTTTATTGGGTAGTCCAGTAACTTGTAAGCATGGAGCCTCATATTCATTGAGTAAATGGGATTCACCTCTCTCACACAGGAAAATTATTTTTCTCGCACATAAAACACATTGCTGCTAACACCCGCAAATATGATTAAACAAGAATCTATTGATCCTCTTAACTTTTAAACAGCTGAAGCTGTTACTAAAGAATACTCTGCACCAGTGTCCATCAAATAATGGAAAATTTCACAGTCAATTTAAGCTAATGGCGTGTTTTCAGATTCTGTTACTTTTCCCAAATTAATCTGCTTCAGTTCCTGCCGTTCTTTGATTCAACACAGATTTCCAGTCCTTCCATCCACAGTACGAATATTTGGCTTAGGGGGGTAGCGTCGCTTGGCAATCACTTGGTGCAATGCTTCACCAATTATCTCGACGGCTTCCAAGGATAGCGTGGTGCACTGCTTTTATTGTTAGATGCTGAATGAAGGTGTCTCTCCTGTTTAAATCGAGTAGATTGGTGTACAGGTCGCCGATAGTTTTCTCATCAATTCAACGGTGCTGGCAGGTGAAGCGGCTTGGCTATAGCGCTGGTAATTAAATGAACCAATTGCTCATCTGCTATAGAAAAAAGCAACCAGTGAAAGCGTCATAGCTTTTTAAGTATGAACCCCCCGATAATTGATGCCTGTGCGATATCGTCTTCATCCAAAACATTTTCGATTAGGCGCCCTTTTAAGTCTAGCTATGGATTGGATTGGTCACCCACGTAATTGTACCAGCATTTTGCTGGTCCTTACAATGCATTTTCCACTTTCAAAAAGTATCAAAATCACATATCCCGTATTTTTCAACGCACTTGTCCACTTCATCACACCATTGTTGGATCGAATACCGACCATGTATGGGATGAAACGAGGCGAGTCCAACGCTGTCGCCAGAATGCGTTAATTTCTGCCTGGGGTTAATGACGTCTAATATAGCTTCCAATAGGTCTAAACTGACAGTGTTGGTTTTTGCAGATTGTCCATCTACCTAGACAAAATCGCTGACACTCATTGTGAGAAAAACTCCACGCTCATTACTCTTTGTACAGAATTTGCAAAATCAAAAACTTAAGCTATCGATTGTTGTTCTTCTTCTTCTTCGTAGCCCTACAGCCCCTTTTAGGCGTTCGCTTAGAGAAAGTTAGAGTATCTCATTGTCATGATCTAATGTATCGGCACTCCACAAGGCAATATGATCATTACCACGCTTTGGCCGTGTGTACATCCACCCAGCTGCGATACGTTCAGATTTTAAACCAACACGTACCATAACTGAACAGGCTTATAATCCGTCCGCAGAACCACTCGAACTAAATCTCGTTGACGCCAACGAAACTTGCACCAGAGATCTTCGGCTTACGGGCTTAGTGCTCTAACCACTAAACCACGCGGATTGTTGTTACTCTTTGTAATATGTTTGAATTGAAAAATTTCTCAGGGTTTTTCTTCGAATCGAAAAGCCTTCGGTTGTTTTTACTCTTTACAAGATGCTGGAAGAGGAAAATTCCACTGGTTTTTTTTTAAATCAAAAAGCCTTCGTCTGTTTTTATTCTTTCCAGGTGATGGAATTTAAAAACTCCTTTGGGTTCTTGTTCAACAGTTGTTGTATCCCAGTTCTGATGATATTTTTCAACTTCTTTATTGATAATTTGTGAAACATCGAATGAATCTTAGCACTAGGCCCACTTGTATTTACACCGACGGGTCGGGTTCTTAGTCTCGCTTTTATTGTATGTGTGACGGGCTATTTGCGCATGATGGATGTTGTGTGCCGGGTGGGAGCTGTTGGCTGTCGCTCTATCACATATATATATATATATATATATATATATATATATATATATATATATATATATATATATATATATATATATATATATTATTGTATATCCACAATAGTAAATTTGTCTCCACAAATTTACCTAAACTTCTCATCAAAACCTTGCACTTAACATCTTTGTTAGTTAACTTTTACCAAACCAAGTTTTTTTATAAACCACTTCTATTTATCAAAGGACTCCTTTTTTGTGGTAGGGACTCCCATGCTCGCAAGAAAGCGACTGAACTACCCACTAAACACCTCCCCTGTCAACCTGAGAACCCAGCCTGGAACCGTTTGACACATTAGTTCGGGCCAGGACTCGTTTTGTTACGCCGTGGGGTGCCTTCAAGCTGGGGAGTCCCTTTCCTAGCGGGAGGGGAGAGGGGAAGAGGAAATGCTAAAAGAGCGATCCCCAACCCCAGTGCCCCTGGGTGATGTGAGTCCCTTTTATATTTTAGGACTGCCCGAGCATAATGTGCCATCTGGTTCCATTTATCAACCGATTCGAGCATCACCGCAACTATATTATCCGGGGAGAGCCCTCCCGTCTCCCTGTAGAGTTCCCTTCACAGCCTGACCCATTTTGTACACGCAAAAAATGTGTGACAGGCATTGTCCTCCGCTCCTGGGACAATGCCTGTCACACATTTGGGAATCATTGAAATGTTTTTTTATGTTGTTTCATAGAAAAATTGAGCCAATTGAATAGAAAAAGTAAAAACCTAAAAAGTTTCTGGCAACAACAGAAGTAAAATAACATGCTTGACGATTTGAACGAAAAGGCTAATCCAGAGCTCCAAATATAATATAAATCTTTGACCAACACCGAGCAACCTTCCCTTATTCAATCATTTGAACGGCTAATAAAACTTTAAACACAAATAGTTGATTATCATATGAAATTTATTTTTTGGAACATAAGAAGACTATTTGGTGTTATCGGATAAGTGAAGGTATTATTTAGAATTTTTTCTTGATATACTCGTACTCTGTGACAACGAAGTATCCGGAAATTGTAATTTAAATTCCCCAGGTAAATGATATTTCAATAAAATGTATTTTGTTAAGTTGGTAGGACTGTGCTTAATTACTATGCCAAATATAAGCGCGATCTGCCTACCAGTTTGTTTACAGCAGCTGCTTAAGTCGGTACACCTCAGTAGTGCGTTGCGACTTTTGTGATTTTGTTTTTATTGTGACTGAATTCGAAGCCAAAAATGCAATCGATTCCATTGATCAACCACCGTATTTACTACGAGTAGATTTGGCTCAGTGTGATTTTGATGATTTTTGATATTTTGCGTTTTATTTACAATTTCCGGGTACTTTTTTGTCACAAACTCGCTGAAGGAGCTGAAGGCCATCCCTAAAAGTGCTTATGAAAAGTATTTCGAGGACTGGAAAAATCGTTGGCGTAAGTGTAGTGCATCTATGATGGGGATTACTTCGAAGGCAACAAAATAAATATTGATGAATAATTAAATATTTTACGTTTCATTCGCAGTTTCCGGGTTCTTTTTTGTCAGAGTGTATATTAAACGTAAAATTTCATTATATATAATTAGAAAATTACCTCTGTTAGGATAAAAATGCGGTATACACTTGCATTTTTTCAAAGCAAACTCAATACGGCATTCCTGTTTACATAAATTCTTGGTATAGACATGATGGAAATACGTTAAATTGGATTCATATTTGAACCGGCAACTTCTTTGAGCTACTGTTGTTTTTCTAGTGGAAAAAATCAAAGATTGAAGACATTCGTTTGAATATTCGTCGTGTAATGCAGTACAAACCTTGCAAATTGTTCTGAAGCGACCACTTCAGTTGAATACGCATCGAACTCAACGGCTTCCATAGCATAGCTGGAATTGCGGCTTATATCCATTGTTTCATAAGGACTATGAATGAACACCTGTAATACGAAGTAAAAACTATGTATGCAATTAAGTGTTTACTTTGTATTACCGATATTTCGTCTTGAAAACCGATAAAGTTGTAAGTGATATCACCATCAAACAGGTTTCCATATCGGACGTAATGAACTTGTACATCGGATTCTTGTTCAAACGGATTAGGGTCAGGTTTTTCGTCTTTTATTAAGAGGCTTGCTGCTAGTTCTTCCGATATGTAGTTGTTGGTGGTATAACATATGCCGTATTCTGTGAGAATTTGTTGAACATGGATCAACTCCATATTATTAGTCGTCCTAACACGCTGGTCTTCATCATCGCTTAGAGTCAAATCGTGAGTCAAATTATAAATCAGAACCATATACTCCTGAGGATTTATGTTTATTTTCTGAAAACAAGACTTGGGAGTATTCCTATATTTGACATTGGTTTTTAAACTTACGTCCACATTTTCAGTAACATTGATGTCTTCGAAGTTGAAATACGAAGAATTTGCTAATGACTCAAGGAACCAAAAAAGTTGTTCTTTAGTTTCCCCAACAATGTTTCGATCACTTGTATTGTCACAGAAGTGTCAAAATAGAAAAACGACGTTTATATGGATATGAAGAAAACAATTTCAATAAAATCAAAGCTTAAGTGACTGACTTTAAGTGTATATGCCAATCTTAATTATTGCATCTTCCAAATGAACCATGCAAATGGAATTCTACATTATAGTGGCAAAACCCTTTTGACTAATTCAGGTAGTTATTAGCAGTCTTCGCCATCAGTTTTCAGCAAAATTGTTATTCGTTTCCGCTTTTTTAGTTGTAAATGGTGGGCCCATTTGAAGGAGAAACTATGGCTGTGGTCCGTGCAGGCCACGAGTGCCGATGGTCTGGCATGAGAGTCAGCAAGGTATAAAAACAAAGCTTAGCGCACTAGCTTGGCTTAGCGAAAGCGTACGTATAGGAGTTATACAGCTTTATGTGGGATCAAATGGGGACAGGACCAACACAAAGAAAATATTTCATCACTTTTTCTCCATTCTACAATATTTTCCAATCAATTTATTTCAACATTTCTGAGTAAGTAACAGCTGCTCTGTAGCTAAAAATTTCACGTAAAAATTTTGTCTCATCAAAGCAAGCGAACACGAGGGCTTGAAACGGATTCAGGCAAAAAATACAAACAATATACGAAAACAGAGTCATATACAAACTAACATGCAAGGACTGCTACATGGTATAAAAAGGATGGATAACACAAAAACTAACGACAAGATACAAAGAGCACTTGTCATCTTTCTTACACAACAAAGCAGATTCCAACTACGCGACGCACTTACAAAACCACGTACATGAGCCTGACACTATGATAAACTCTATGACATTGTTACGCACGCAAAGTAAAAGACCAAGAGTTGAAATCCTAGAAAGGCTTGAACTAAATAAAGATAGAAAGACTGATGGTCAACGAACAACTTATTACAAATTCCGACGCATTTTTCTCAGTACTAAACCACACTCTCCGACGAAAACAGAAACGAAACGATCCAGAAAAAAGAGACCTCCAACAACCCAAAAAACATAGCCCAATCTAATCTGGCCTTACCTAGGGCTTACCTGCTAAACCCAACCTACACATTTATAAAGTTATTCCTTTTCACACATCCTTAACACACTGAAGATGACTCAAAGAAGTCGAAATGCTTCTGCTTACATAAAAAAGCAATATCCGACGGCTTATCGAAAACAAGATTTAACCTTCTTGATCGCACACGGTGCTTGGGTGCTTACATGGCCATACCATTATGTCTACAGCAAATGATTACTCTGATGAATCTACAGCAAGCAGGAGCGAATGAAAAACAGTTAAGAGCAAATGACTTAGAAGGCTGATGCATTACAAAGGGAAAGGATGTTATGAGTGTCAAGTGCGCTCTGCTTCCACGCTTCCAGCCAAAGAATAACCCTTGATAACAGATTCACGGTGAAGTGAACCAGTTATGCCCAATTTCTTGCAAATAAACTGCGATAAACCATCCTACTACATGGGGTTTTCCTGTTTTTATTATTCCAGGAATACTCGTATGTTTCCAAACTATTCCTCATTTTTTGTGGGTCGTTGGTGTTTCACTGTAGCAGCTGCTGTTGTAAAAACTGAAATGATGAAAGTTTTTTTGAAGTGTAAACTTCCATAGACACGTCGGTTCTATATGTATAAAATTTCTGGCTGGGGTGAATGAGATCGTTGGGTGAGCAGGTATACAGTGGTACGATAGACGCATGGGAATCAGTCGTAAATAATGATAACTTCTGTAGGCAATGTAAGTGGCTTTTAAAGTGAAACTGTCTTACTGACACGGTGAAAGTCTTCAGCTGAAATGGAAAAACAGAACATTTACGTACCGGGTAGACAGCCAAACGATATTCATTTCGCAAACTGTTGCAAGTATAAATCTAATCATCTATAAATAAATGTATAAATCTACTCATCATCATCATCTATGGTCCGACAGTCCAAACCATGCTTTTGCCTCCATGACCTTGTTCGCCAGTTGAGCACCTTCAGTAATGATTGACTTTCAGTTTCTTTTGCATCTTCCTATCGAGTTCTCGGTCTTCCTGCTGGATGTCTACTTTGTGCTCTACTTTTAAATTTCTTTTGGGTAGCCAGTTTCCTTCCATTATATTCACGTGACCCAACCATTGTAATCTGCATAACTTTACGCAAGCAGATACTGGTAGTTCGTCAGAAAGTTCATGCAATTCATCTTTAGAACGTAGCCTCCATTTTGTTTCTTGTTTCTTTTAGCCGTAAATTTTTCAGAGCACTTTGGGTTTAAATATGTCCACTGCTATTTTGGGCTCGCTCTTAGAGTTCATTTCTCACTTCCATATAATAGTGCAGGTGTGAATAGTGATTTGTAAATAAATACAAAGCTAACTTTGCCCGTGCACAACTCTGGACCTTAACATGAGAAATATAGAGTGATAGGCTTTCTTTGCTACATGTATGCGGCACTCGGTTTTGTCTTTTTCGCCACCTCCTTTATTTGGATTAGCTCCAAGATAAACGAAGTTGTCCACACTTTTAAGGTTGTAGTCTTCTTTGGTCAGGTTTTGTTAGCCCGGAGTACTTTTCTTCGTGTGAGTCATGAATTTTATTTCAGTTTCATTAACTCGATGGCTAATTGAGTTTGGTTTAGATTTTAACCTCAGAAATGTTTCTTTGGTATCTGAGATGGAACGTATCAGAATATTGACGTCATCAGCATAGGCTACCAATTTTGTAGACTCGAATCTTTGTGCACTAGAGGTTTCAGCTTTTGTCTGCCTGATGACGTGTGCTAGTGCAACATTAAAGAGCATTGAAGCAAGCTCATCCCCTTATTTTAAGCCTGATTCCATTTCAAAGCTGTCCGTTAGTTTTCCATTTACGTTAATCTGAGACTTTGTATTTAACATCCTTGACCATGCGGGCTAGTTTTGTTAGGACGCCGAAGTCAAGCATTTTTTTGTACATAGCATTTCTATCCATACTGTCGTATGCTTGCTTGAATTCTATAAAGAGTTATATCCGCAGCATTTTTCAAGCATTTGCCTAGCTGAGAACATTTGATATATTTTAGACCCTTCACTTTGAAAGCCTCTCCCATAATACTTTCATAGTATGACTTGAATTTTCTTCTATGATTTTGTAGAGTAAAGTGACGTACATACTATGTTTTTTTAATTTTTGTTTTTGTACAGGATATGTTGTACTATTTTGCCAGTCCTCTAGCATGTTGCCAATTATCTTTTAAGTCTTGGTGTTTGTTTACGTGATTTTTAAATAAAAAGACCAAATTTAAATTCGAACTATTTAATAAGTGATTTTGAACCCGAAATCAGAACATATAACGTTACAATATTATAACTGGCTTGGCGCGAACACAACCACCCGATACCGCGTTAATCGAACAACTCAAACGCGGTAATTTCATTAATAGGTGTTTTTGAATTTTCTATTGAATCAGCTGTGGAACTGTAAGTGAAAGAAGTGCTGAATTCCAATAATTGCATCATTCCCCTCAATTGACTCGCAATTTGCATAGTTTTTAATAATCCAGAATCAACGGCTGCAATCCATATGTCACTCTATTCACTTTGAGCATAATTGCTGGGTTGTTCAATTATGACCAGAGTCAGTGAATGTTGAATTTGTGGGTTTTAAATAAATTAGACAATAGTTTAATCAAGTTTAACTTCACTTTATTCATAAACTATCGGTTCAATAAACACATGGCATCTTAGTATCTCTAATTAATATTATCGTGAAATCGATCATTCTTATATGCCGGTCACTGAGCAACTAACTAAATCATTCAGACAACCTCAACACTCCCCCTTGTAAAAAAAAAAACAATAGTAATTTAATTTTCTCTTTCGGGGTAATATATAGACGGAGTTAAAGCATCTCTTTTTCTTAGTTTGCCAGGACTATATTGATAATTCAAATTTCTAACATTTGGTTTCTTTTTCCTTGTCGGTTTAGCACAAAATTGTCATTTGGCTCAACAAAATAATTCAAATCCTCTTCTAAATTAAAATTTTGCATTCTAGTCTTTTGGCTTGCTTTGGTTACTTGATTTGCTTCCTAACACGGCTATCGTCTAATTTAATGAGATAATTTAATGAACAAATTCTTTTTTCTATTGAGCCAAATTCCCATTTTAGTGCACCGATGTACTTCCTCGCAATAACTCTCTCTCCTCGCTCGAAGCTTTTAATATTTTCATTATTGTATTCCGCAATCTCTAAGTTTTCTCTATTTTCTTGTAGTAAATTTAAACGACAATGAACTTGTCTATTCAACATCAGCTCTACTGATGATTTCCCTGTTTTTGTATGTCGCATAATTCCATAACGTTCTTATAGAATTTTTAATGCATTTTCAATCGAACTACTTTCATTATTCAATTTTTTTTATTCCTAACTTCAAAACGTGAACGAATCGTTCGGCTTGGCCATTTGTTGACAGATTATATGGAGTAGTCAGTTTCAATTGAATTCCATTTTTTTCTAAAAAAATTATCTTATATATACTAAAAAATTATATAACAATGTTCCTAACTTAAGCGTTTAACCCTATCTCTAACCTAATAAAATAAACATAACAGACATCTAACCTATACCCAATTTTCAACACAAATAGACAACAACACTAAATGTAGCAATAATGAGCTGAAACTCAAAAACTAGGTAAAGAAAAACAAAAACTGAAAAGAAATACGACTAATTTAGGCATTGTCATTCAGCCACCAATACCTAGATTGCTCCGTCTCAGCTCGGCCCGCTTCAACGAATCTAGCAAATAAGTATCTCCATTGGAATCGTTGGTCTCTTGAACTCAAATTCGGAGGATATTTTATCTTCGTACCGGTGGCCCGTCTATATATGTGATATATGACTGGAACGCCATCAAAATCAAAAACATATTGATTCATGTCCAAATACACGAATCCCTCTGGAGGAATCAAGCCAATAGCGAGACAAGCTTTGAAACACCCGTCTGGGGGTGGATTTTCATTTACCATTAATTTTCATTCACCAATTGTCAGTGTATAGCCGCACATCATTGAACATTTTTTGGAGATTGCTCTGAACTATTGTAGCTTTTCGGTCTGAAGTATAGATGATTAGATCATCAACAAACACTACCAATGATCGCGTTGGCGAGACGTTAAAATCAAAGCTGTTCAATAGCTTGCGAAAAAATATTGAGAAGAGCAGAGGTGGAGTATCTGTTCACTGCTGTAAACCAGTCAAGACCTTGAATTCGTGCACTGTTGTCAGATTTCTATCAGCTACAACAAACGATTTCCCGTATAACATATTTCACATCATGGCGACAAGATGTCTGGGGAACTTGTCCTGAAGGAGTTTACAAACTAGTCCATGTAACCACACCGTATCGAAGGCTTTCTCCATATCAATGAGACATGCTTCAACATATTCTCTGTTGCTTAGTTTCTAACAGATGTCGAAGGTTACTTTCGTTATTGCATGTGTGGTCGAATGCCTGGCACGAAAACCAAATTGGCAATGGCGCATCAAATCATATTCCTCAATATGGGCTTTTAATGCTCTGTTGAGTATCACTTCAAACACCTCGCTGATGTCAGGCAGCAAGCTGATTGGGCGATAGCTTTTAGGGCATGAACATTCTTTTCCTTTCTTCAAGAGCGAAAATACCTTAGACTTTTTCCACTCATTTGGGAAATATACATTGTTCAACATGTTGTTGAGCAATGTGCAATAATTCCTTATCGCGACCTCAGGCAAAGGTCGGGGAACTACATTTGGAATACCATCAGTACCACATGATTTCTTGTTGTTTCTTCATAGCTAACAAAATAATCAATAAGATTCAAGCTCGGTATGAGGTCAGATGTTAAAGTTGCATTGAAATGTAGAATTGATTCACCGTTCAGGCTTGATTTGAAGTCGGAAACTTTTGCTTCAACGACCTCTGAAAATATTTCATTCCCTCTCTCAGGGTTTGGTAGATGAACCAATTTAAAATGTGTTCCAATCAGGGTAAGTTTATGCAATCCCTCACATATAATCCTATTTCCATTTCTATCCGGAGTCGTACTATCAATTTCGATACCAGCCCTATTGAGAAGATTTTTCTCATCACTAGTGACTTCAAGACTCACTCGAGAGATCTTACGGAATATGCTATTCACTTTCGCGAACACGCCACCTGGGTCCTGTGGGCTAATACCCCTCAATTTTTCCGCCAATTGATTGCTGACTGACACTCCTGAAGTATGAACGGATTAAGGTTTGGGCATTCTTCAGGTGTAATTTCAACAAAGCCAACGAGGGATGGTTGTAGTCCAAAAATCTTCGATAAATATTGTTGACGCATGTGAGAAGAAGGCTTTTCAATCTTTTCAACCTTGTGATGGTTGGTGCATTTTCTCAATCGTTTACAACTTCAGCTTCTCTAGCTTCGACAAATAGAGATATATTTCATCTTTAGTTAAATACCTGTCATTCGGAACCATTTGGCAAAGGTTTCCATTGTCAGAAGGGGGACATTGCTTCTAGTACTCCTAATGAAACTTCTTTTGAAACTTTCCCCAGTCTGTTTTTTTGAAATTCAACCGATGATTTGCATGTTGAACTGGAATGAGGAAGAAATCATCTCTTTGATGATTGAATTCCATTACGATTGCGTTATGGCTACTATCGTAAGGAAGCACCTGCAGTTTCCGTTGAGGATTATTAAAGCTGAATTCAAGTCTTGCATCAGCAATGCAAAGGTCCAAACATGATTTTGTCTTAGGATATGTTGGGAACTCCGACCCTTATAGATTGCACATGTATTCAATTTGGTTCTCTGTTATCCACGATTTCAGGAATACACCTCTGGGATTATTGGTGGCGTTCAGCCATGATGTATGCTTAGCGTTCAGGTCACCAGCAAGAATATAATGTCTATGCAGCCTGTTCAATTCGAGTATTTCAAACAAGGAATTGAGTTCCTCCTTGAGCTTGAGAACAGTTCCACCAGTTGCATAGCCAGAGGTAACGAAGAGGTTGTCCCTACCCTGGCTGTGAGATTTTGATAACAGACACTTCTAGAGATTCATTTTGAATTCAACTTTTTTAATATTTTGGAAACAATAGGGTCTTCAAACCAATATCCCGGTGCCACCTCCGCCATCACCTATTAGCTTATCGTTTCTTACGAATTCAAAATCTTTGAATGTCATGGAGTGTCATGAATTGAGGTAGGTTTCAGTGAGAAACATGATGTTAGGCTTTTGCTTAACAATGAATTCAAGGAGATAGTCACGCCGATGTATAGTAACAATGGAGTTGACGTTGATCGAGATGAGATGAATCCTATCCATGGGAAGGTGTTTGGATGACATTGAGGCATTTGAACCCCCTAAGCTATGAAAAACAAGATTAATTTTCGTATCTTGTTTATCGATTCTCTCCGATAAAGAATTTAGTTGCTGGAAAATTTTGAGAAGCAGCTCATTATTGCCACTTACATTGTTTACATTATTTACGTTATTTGCCGCATTTTCTGTTGGTCCTCTAGCGGCTTGTGCAAATGATACTTCGGACTTGACGAAGTTCGGAGCTAAGACACTGAGGCATAGTTGTGTTTGCTTTGGGACAAATTTTACTGTTGCATCTTGATATCGGGAGTATCCTCGATATGTTGCCGGGTGACTAAAAACACCACAATTAACACAGTATAATTTATCTTTTGGCTCCGTCTGAGCCAATTTTGCATTCACCGGGAGCATGCACGTCCTTGCATTAAACGCATGGCGCAATTAGCAGCCGAATGCCCAAATCGTTGACAGCGATAACACTGGTTGACTTCTCTCTTTTGGAGGTATTCCTACCTCACCACTCGGAAGTTCAAGTATTTGATTTGTTGAAGAGCACTTGGACTGCTCTTATTTGATATCTGCACCAAATACGGTAATAAATTTTATTTTTCCACCGTCAACTTTCTTGTCGCGAACGTTTTAGTGGAGATAAATTCAATTTTTGGTGCTGCTTCCTTGAGTGCCTGAGAAAGCTATCTTCCCCGCAGTCCAAGCACTTCAACAAAAGGTTTGGTTCTTCTTACTTTTCGGGGTATATGTGGAGTGTGGAACCTCCCCCGAATTTAAAGCATTTTTGCTGATTTGAAAGCAACCAGTGATTTCGTTCTGATCTTTAACTTTTCGGAATTGATTCATTTAATCTCGAAAATTGTTAATTTGTTTTGGGCTGCCAATAGCCGAACCATGTCCTTTCCGTTTTGACCGAACATATTAATTGGCGGGACTTTCTCTGTATTTTTGGCAACTTTTTGAGAAGGACCAGCAGAAGTACGGGCTGGTTTCTTCTCCTTATTTTTATTTTTTTAAATAAAGGATAAAATTATCATTATCTTGACTAACATTACGTTCAGTACATTCGTCAACATCCATTTCTTGTTGGAGTCCGTCCAGCGCTCCATAGTAGTTCTGGTTATCTTTAGCGCCTCCAGCACTTAGTACTTCTTCTGGGATGACTTGTTTGACACTTTTCTTCTGCTTAGCTTCCGTATTTGTTTGTCGTACCGGTTCTGTATCTTGAACTTTCTTCGCTCTCTCGTACATATCTTCGAACGTTTCCAGTCTTAGTTTCAATTCTTGAATTTCAGCTTTAAATCGACTCACTTCTTGTTTATCTTCGACTACTTGAGTCTTACGCCCACCATCTAAGGAGTCCTGGATACTCGTGTGTCTTCGTTCATTGACGCTTGCCGCCAATTTCGCATTGCTATTCTCTGCGGGGCCCCCCAACGGAGGGAAGCCGTCGAGCTCCTCCATACAGCAGTCCCGAGTTAGTCTTCGGTTTATTTGCTTTCGTCGATTTATTGATTCCGTGGGTCGATGCCGTCGACGATAAATGCTTTTCCGATAAAATCAAAATTTGCTTTTGAATGACTTGTAGAAAATTTAATTTAATTTTTTGAAACTGACTTTTGTGAAAAATTAATTAATTTTTAAAATTAATGCCAGGAGCGATTAAAAACACGTCTACACGCAACGAGTGCTCGACATAGAATCTCGACATTTTTCAATAATTGTACCAGCTTTAATATTTTTAACGATATGAATTTCTGGTCATTTGCTATATGCGTCTACCATCACAAAAACCATTTTCCGTAAAAAGGACCAGTGAAATCAACATGTATTCTTTCGGAAGGTGTGTCTGTTGTTTCCCAAATATGCTTACTTTCTTTTACCGGATTATTTTTATTCATATTGCATTCAAAATAGTTTTAAGGTAATTATTCGATATCACCTTGCATATTTGGCCACCAGCCGTACCCTCTAGCTAGATTTTTCATTTTACCACTCCAAAATGATCTACCTACAATTCCTGTAAGATTCTACAAGTATTTCTGAAATTTTCCGGAATTACTACTTAATGTCCTCGCATTCACATATCATTTTCTAAACAAATATCATTTCCATTGCAACTCCAAACATCTTTGGAGCTAAATTTCTTACCTAACTTTAAAATTTGTATTATTTTAGTTATTTTTGTATTGTTTTATTTTCTGCACTAGTAACTCGTTCAATAGATCATTGTAATACACTTCAAGTCCATCCACCCTTTCCTCGTTATCTATGATAGGAAGTTTAGATAAACAACCAACATTACTATTATCTTCTGATCGCTTGTTCTTTATTTCCTGTAAGAAAATGGCATAATGTTGCATACGCATTCCACTAAAAACCGTTAGTGGTATATTTTTCGAGAAAATTTGAACTAAAGCACGGTGATCAGAGTTTAATGTAAATTTTGCACCATATAAATATTGATGGAAATTTTAAACGCAAAGATTATAGCGAAAGCTTCCTTATCGACCTGGGAATTCGGTTCAGTTTTTGAAAATGCATGTGAGATGAATTTAATCGGTCTCTCTATTCCATCATTCAATTTATGTGTGTGTGTACTTATGTCTTCAGGGTACAAAAACTGGGACAGGTTTATAATGTCTTCTTTATCCTCGCTTCCAGAATTTTCATGTCTTGGATTTTCAATAATTTCTTCTTTTTTTTTGTATTTTCCACGTTTTGGTCTGTTTTAAATGCCACTGTGTTCACACCACCCGCTTTTTTCTAAACGGTCACTCGTAAATGTTCACATCATGCATTTGTACGTATGTACAGTTTGCATGTATTTGTACGCATGTACAAAAAAAATTTCAGATTTTTGTGTACACTTTGTTACACCGTACACACTGTATATACTTGTACTGTATTCAAATTTTTGTATGTGTTCTGTGTATTCGACAACGCGCTCACTCGTGAATGTTTATACTTTATACACTGACACTTGCAGAAACTATAGGTGTGTATCTTCACCACGTTGTAATGAATCTTGTGACGCCGCTGGCGACTCACTAACACACCTTGTCACCGAGGGGCTTGGCAACTCATGTCGGTTGTGACGGTTGCACATCCCACGTCAATTTTGTCGTGGGATGTCAAAAAGGAAAAATTGACAGCCACATGGGGAGTTGCAATACAATTCGTTTCTTAATCAGTTATGAGTATTTAAGAGTATTTCTATATGTCCTATTGGAAGCATTTGCTGAAATTCGCAGTATCAGGAAAATTCGAGAACACCAGAGTGCAATATTGTCTGATCTACATCGACAAAAATAAAAAGTGGATTCTGCAACATATGCCATATCAGGCGTAAATTTGATTATCGTTTGATATTTTCAGTAATTATGCCAATGTCCCCATCTCTCGAGATTTTGTAAATATTGTAGTAATTAGATCGATTTGTAAATCTCATATAGGAAGGAATCTTAAGTGATGGATATCCTTTGGTAGCGATTAAATATTGAAGTAAGATTTAGAAAATATTTTAATGTAATAAAACGAAAATCACATATTCCATACGTTTTGAAAATATAGTTTAACGGAATAAAGTAGCAAAAGAAATACAAAAACAAAGGAAAAAATGTTAAAAATTATATGTTTAAAAATCTGTATCACACAATAAGAAAATATGAAACGTGAAAACAGTAACGATGAGAAAGTATAAAAAAAAAATATATAAATTCATAGTATTGAAACAAAATACCTAACCGGCTCTAAATAAAATCACTTTCCATTGAAAAAAGAAATATACATATATAGTTTATGTTCAATTTAGAGAACAAGAAAAATAAATATATCGACAAAATCTTTGGAAAATATTATAGACAATGATATTAAATTAACTGAAATTTGTAACTTTTAAAAGTCGAATAACATTTTGAGAAGAAAATAAAATAAATTAAACAAACCAAACGGGAAAAACGTATCCAATTGTTAATATATGGAATAATGGAAGAGAAAATAATTAATATATATATATATATATATATATATATATATATATATATATATATATATATATATATATATATATATATATATATATAGAGATTGTATCAAATAAGTGAAGTCACTATTTATATATAGAAATCAGGGATGCAAACCGAAATTATGTAATTAAATTTGTAAATGAAAATAGTCAAACGATTTGATTGATTTGAACAACTGGTAAAATCTTGAAGGAATGTTACAAGGTTGGATAGAAATACAGGATATCATGAATTGCTAATTAACACACGACTTTCCTTTCCAGTAGTTCTGCTTTTCAGCGGGAAATGAGGTGCAGGGTAAGTATGCCGTCGCGAGGTTAGGGTTTGAGAAAATCCGCTGAGGTCGGTTTCGCGTCGCGCGCGGTACGCGGTACCTTAGTTGACTTTGTGGTTTCTTTAACGTAGTTTTCGTCGGGTTGAGTTAGCGTAGCATACTTTTCGGTACCGCGTCGGAAATTCGGGAACGCGAAATAAAAATTAGATTTTGTACTTTTGACTGGTCAATGAAGAAATACGGAGTAATGTAGAATAGGTTTCCTCTCCGTATGGTTTTGTTTTTTGTAACGCGTTTTGAAAACGGGCGTGTACAGGTGGCTGAATATTGTAAATGAGCGTAACCCATTCGGAGACCCGCGACCGAAATCCTCTCCGATCTAGCTGGCCGACAAGCAGCCACCGCGTGAATGGGTTACGGTGCACGGATTGGTTGACCGGTTGGTACCATCTGTTGGCACTACTCAGACTTAACGTCTAGAACCGATGAGAGGTCTGTTCCGCGATCGCAAGGAAATTTAAAAATCATTACAACGTACTTCACTGTCTTAATACTGTCTTCGCTTCACGCACTTGAATTATAGGTGTGTATATTCACCGCCTGCTTTACTGTCTTTACTTCTGTCTATTTTCCGCGTACACGAAACTTATATCCGGCACAATTCTTTTTTGCACTTTTTTTTATTGTTTTTGGAATTATGCCCTGTCCTCGTCACCAACTATTGTATTTGTGGGTTTTCAATAAGTTGGACAATAGTTCAATCATCAGTAACTTCACTTTACTCATGAACTATCAGTTTAATAAACACATGGCGTCTTAGTATATCTAATTAATATTATCGTGAAATTGGTCCTTCTTGTATGCCGGCCACTGAGCAACTAAATTAATGATTTACACAATCCCAACAGTGACCTATGTTCAGAGACCATTAAAGTGGAAAAGTGTATGCAAAACGTTTAAACAGTGTGGATGGTCAATCGTTTTTTGTTTTGTGCACGTTTTAAGCTTCCCATTGGGAGTTGTGTTCTTCATTGGGGGTTGGTCGGAGAATGTGTTCTTTGTATGCCTGGATCTTTTTTTTAAATCGCATCCTTGCATTCCTCAGCGTATCAATGGCTCCTACTTTTCTTTGGTCGATACCCCAAGAACTCTTCGATCGCTTTCTTACCGCATCCCTTACTGCCTTCCACATGGCTTTGATGTCACCATCACTTTCTCCT
>OZ017740.1:246689245-246866745 GCA_963969285.1 Odontomyia ornata | reverse complement strand
CCTGCCTGAGGTGACTGCGAGCCCGGAGGAGGCTGCTGATGCAAGATAGCCGCTGAAGGATTCTGTTGTTGTAAGATATGATATGGCTGTGGTTGTTGGTCTGGAGGTGATTGGGATGGAATGTATGAAGCTTGCGGCGATGGTGACTGTGTTGTCTACATTTATTCAGATTTGATTATGACTGGGATCCAACTAAACATCATACTTCGTATCCGCGGACACACTTCCCCGGCAGCACGGGGTTAATGTCAATTACACACGAGTGAAGAAAGTGTCGCTAAACCTTATGGGATATCGTAATAAGCGTACTAACAACACACATATGTTTTTCCTTATCAATGCAGATGTAACAATGGTTTTGCCAAAAAAAAGTCCCTTCGAATTTTGGCTTCTTACCAACTGCCACGAACTATTTCGCGATATACCGGTCCCTGTTTTCGTCGAAAGTCCACTGAGTTTACCTGGCGGTTAACCTCAAAACTTTTTGTACTTCGTATCACTTTTGGAAATCACGTTTTGAGTGGCAGGCCTCTTGAAAACGGGATAACAGCTTCCTGTTGTGACTTTTAACTTAACTCCTATGTTTACGTCAACACATGGTTGTTACACGCTAGAATATATCGCCCGCAAATATAATGGGCTCTCCTCGCCCGTCTTTTTTTTTCCACGTCAACTCTGGTTATGCGCGCAGACACAGCCGTTGGTGAATTATTCGCTCGACTTTTTGCCTGCTTTTCCCCGAGATCCAAATAACCCCTCCACGGTCGCACTGATCTCAATGCAGAAATCATATAATGCACAAGTTGTTCGCAAGTCTTGCCACTAATGCTGTCAGAGAACCCTTATAAAGGATCTAGTTTGCGGACTGATCCACACTTTCAACTAATTAGAATTTTGGCCTTGCAAGACAGGAAGCTCCAAGTCGCGTTTCGCGAGGAATTCCGCGAATCGTTCACTGCCAAAACAAATAAACCAAATTGAAACCAAGAAACCGGTCGAAATGGTCGGGTGGGTCGGAGTTGATGTTCAAGTCCTTTGGCCTTTCAATGGAATCACGGAAGCGCGGAATATGCGGATGGCGTGTAGTCCCGTAGGTCAGATCACCTCTCTCGCGGTGAGGGTTCAAAACTGTCGACCGCCAGGGAAGAATTGAAATGTAGAAGACCGTAAAGCAGCGAGTAACTTCACCACCAGCCAAACTACCGTTGGGGCTGTGGGCGCGGGTGTTGGCTAGCTCCCACACTATATGCGTGCACTTCCGTTCGCGATACGAACCTTCGAACTGTCCTATATGTGCGAATTGCGCGTTTGTTCAGTAAGTCGAATTGAAATTTTGAATATCCGCTTACCTGTGGAAAACCCAACCTCAATTGGAATCGTCTTGGAAACACTTTCGCCAAGCAGCGAGTAACTTCACCACCAGCCAAACTACCGTTGGGGCTGTGGGCGCGGGTGTGGGCTAGCTCCCACACTATATGCGTGCACTTCCGTTCACGATGCGAACCTTCGAACTGTCCTATATGTGCGAATTGCGCGTTTGTTCAGTAAGTCGAATTGAAATTTTGAATTTTCCGCTTACCTGTGGAAAACCCAACCTCAATTGGAATCGTCTTGGAAACACTTTCGCCAAGCAGCGAGTAACTTCACCACCAGCCAAACTACCGTTGGGGCTGTGGGCGCGGGTGTGGGCTAGCTCCCACACTATATGCGTGCACTTCCGTTCGCGATGCGAACCTTCGAAGTGTCCTATATGTGCGAATTGCGCGTTTCTTCAGTAAGTCGAATTGAAATTTTGAATTTTCCGCTTACCTGTGGAAAACCCAACCTCAATTGGAATCGTCTTGGAAACACTTTCGCCAAGAAGCGAGTAACTTCATCACCAGCCAAACTACCGTTGGGGCTGTGGGCGCGGGTGTTGGCTAGCTCCCACGCTATATGCGTGCACTTCCGTTCGCGATGCGAACCTTCGAACTGTCCTATATGTGCGAATTGCGCGTTCGTTCAGTAAGCCGAATTGAAATTTTGAATTTTCCGCTTACCTGTGGAAAACCCAACCTCAATTGAAATCGTCTTGGAAACACTTTCGCCAAGCAGCGGACCGGCCGATCTACCTCTTAGTATGTCGCGAGCTGAACTCCCATGTGCGCAAGTCCGTCCTGTGCCGTATCCTCAGCACAATTCATTGCATCAGCAAAGGGGGCAATATTTTGCAAATTCTCGATGGACATGCGCTAAACAAATTCAACACAGGCAAGAAAATAAAACTGCTAATCAAATATCATGCACAACTTCCCAAACGTGGGTTACCTGAAAAATCTGTCTTCTCCCTCCTCCGTCCAAATGGCAACTGCAGCTGTCAAAAGTATTCCATCGTACCAGATCAATCTCAAATTGTACCAGTTCGATCGCAAATTGTTCCAGTTCAATCTGAAATTGTTCCAGTTCAATCTGCAATCGTACCAGTTCGATCGTTTTAGTTGATCTGGGACATTTTATGCTTGAGTTGAAGCTGAAGGATCTTGCAGGGTACCATGGGTTGTCTTCGGCGTCAGGACGCGAAGTGACGAACAATAAAAGAAAACACAATTGACAGACGGACGAACTGACTTATGTTTATGTTTGACCGGAAGTATACAACCCTTGCGCATTTTTGAAAATATATGCGGACGGACAAAACAGGCGTGACTAATTATCTATCGGCGCAGGTCTTTTGCGTGGTATATCCCCACTTCTTTTCCCGATGGGTCCGTTATCAGGTAACGGTTAGGTCCCATTACCTTCTTTATGCGGCTTTTCAAGAATCGCCGGTCCAGCTTGGCGTTGTAATGCCCCGCGGCGTCACTTTGGCGGAAATTGCGTCGGAAAACTTCATCTTCTTCTTTGAAATTAGCAGATCGGGACCTGAGATTGTACTGCGCCTCATTTGCACTTCCTGCGGCCTTAATCTTCCGTCCGATTTGTTGGCGGAGGTCTCCTAGACGTTCGTGGGCTCCAGCGCAACGACGGGGTCTCCCAAACACTTTAATTGCCGTAACAGCCGGTATGATTTACCGTGGCAAATCATGTGCTGTCCAAAGGCGGCAAAGTAAGGGGCGACACCGGTGACGGAATGATACGAGGATCGCAGGGCGCATGTGATGGCAGACAATCGCCGATCCCAATCTTTTTGAGATGGGTGGACGTAGGAACGGATCGCAGCCAATAGGGTGCGGTTCAATCGTTCTGAGGCGTTAGACTGAGGAGAGTATACGGGCGTCAGTTGGTGTTCAACGCCATACTGCTCGAGTAGGCCCTTAAACTGCCGAGACCGGAACTGTACTCCGTTGTCTGAGTACACACTCTCTGGAACCCCGAACACAAGAAATACCCGGTTCTCTAAGAATTTCACGATAGATGGAGTTGTGAATTTACGGATAGGTTCCACCAGTGGGAATTTTGAAAGCTGGTCTAGAACGACTATAGCTCCGATGTGTCCCATTGAAGACCGAGGATATGGACCGAGTAGATCGATGTATAGACGTTGGAATACGCGTTCTGGGACGTTGAGTTGACCCATAGGAGGTCGAAGAGGCTGGTTGGGCGCTTTGGTGCCTTTACAGGTCTCACAGGCGCTCACGTAGTCTTTGACCTGCGATGCCATTTTAGGCCAAAAGAAGTATTTCTTGAGTCGCCGTAACGTCCGACCGTAACCTCCGTGGGCACTTAAAGGATGGTCATGTGCGCGGAGGATCAGATGTTGTGTCATTTCCTCCGGTACCCAGAGTTTCCAGGACTCTTCTTCCTGCCATGGATCACCAGTGGCGTATTCATTTCGTCTATACACGTAGCCGTCTATTACCTTCAAATCAAGCAGCTGCGATTGTTGGGTCGCGATGGTTTGCCTCAACTCTTTGTAGCTGTCTGATTCGAAATGTGGGCTGTCCAAATCTATTTCGATGGGGTCCTCGTCATTTATTGTCAATTCGGCTCCCTCTGGTGAAAACATTCGTGAGAGAGTGTCGGGTACGATGTTCTGGGTCCCTTTCCGATGTTTGATGGAAAACTTGAACCCTTGCAGTTTAAGAGCCCATCTTGCTAGGCGTCCATGTAAATCTGCCTGGTTCATCAACCATTGTAGTGAAGCGTGGTCCGTGATGATCTCGAATTGGTGGCCCTCGATATAAGCTCGGAATTTCCTCACAGCCATTACCGCTGCCAAACATTCCTGCTCGGACACAGTATAGTTTCTTTGGGCCGAATTCAGCTTATTGGACATGAAGGCGATGGGAGCTTTTTCTCACTCATCGGTCAATTGCACCAGCACGGCTCCAACTCCATGTTGACTCGCGTCACAATGAATGGAGAAGGGCTTCGTGAAGTCGGGGCTGTGCAAGACAGGAGCTGATGTGAGGGCTTGTTTCAGCTCTTCAAATGCCTTTCGGCTGAGTTCGCTCCAAATAAACTTCCCTTTCCGCAGCATGTCTGACAGGGGCGCTGAAACTGTTGCATAATTCCGAACAAACCTTTGGTACCAACCGCACACACCAAGGAAACGTCATAGCTGCTTAACTGTTTTTGGTAAGGGGAACTCATCAATCGCACGAGTTTTGTCTGGATCCGTTTTGATAGTGCCATGTCCTATGACATGACCTAGGTATCGGACTTCTTTCATGACAAACTTACTTTTCTGTACGTTGATGGTGAGTCCCGCCTTACTGATGTGCAGGGCTACTTCTTGTAGTAGTAGGAGGTGTTGATCGAACGTTTCCGTGATGAGTAATAGATCATCCAGGTACACGAACACTTGGTGTTTCAGGTGAGGTGGGATGACCTTGTCCATCAGCCGAGCCATCGTTTGCGACGCGTTACACAGCCCAAAGGGCATTGTGACGAACTGATATAATGGTCGTCCAGGCACTGTGAAGGCGGTCTTATCCCTCGACCCCTCATCGAGTGGAATTTGCCAGAAGGCGTCTTTTAGGTCGAGACTGGTGATATAATTGGCTTTCGGCAGTCTCCCTAGTATTCCATCGATGAGTGGAAGAGGGTACGCGTCCTTGATGGTAACCGCGTTTACCTTACGGGCATCAAGACAGAGGCGGACTTTGCCTGGCTTCACCACCAAGGTTACCGGTGATGACCAGGCACTTTGTGACTCCTCTATGACCCCCAACTCGAGCATCCTATCCAGCTCCGCATACACCAATTTCTCCATGGCCGGTGAGATGGCATAGTGTCTCTGCTTAATCGGTTTACTATCGCCAACGTCGATGGCGTGTGAGACTAAGGTGGTGCGGCCAAGGCCTTGGGTAGCGTAAGATGGGAAAGCAGCGATGGATGCTTCCAGGCGTTGCCGTTGGTTAGGCGTCAGGTCATGCCTATCGGGAATAGAAGTGAGTTCGTTGACATATCTGGTATTTAAAGACAAATCTGTGAATAAATCGGAGGCCAGTCCAAAGCGAAGGACGAAATCGACGCCAAGGTACACATTCTGAGTCAAAGACGGGATAATGTAGAAAGTAATATCCTTCGTCTGACCCCTGAACGTCACGGGTGTGGTTAGTTTACCTCGTATGGGGTGTTTGGTGCCATCAGCTGTACTGATTTCAGTGCGCCAGGATTTAATCAAGTTCGGATAGTCTTGGAGCACCTTCGAGCCAAAGCTCGAGGCAAGACAACTGATACTGGCACCCGTGTCGATCAATGCAAACACGGTTTCGCCCAACACTTTAATTGGATGATAAGGTCTGATCTCATTCTCAGCAACCTCCGAGATGTTACAAGAGTTTAAGGTTTGACGGCAGGTGCGCACTCTCTTGCGGAAATTCCGCCAACGACGGGTTGACCATTTTGTCTTGCGCGGGCGGGAAGTGACTACTTCGGAAGCAAATATTCGCTCTCGAGCCACCCGATATTCCTGCAGTCGAACATGATAAGGTTTTAGAGTGCGTATTTGAAGCTGCCGGGGTTCTTCTGGCAGTGACTGCGGTGGTCGCTTTAATATTGTCGTTGGCGAGGTCTCCGGAAGAGAGTGAACATCCGCAGTCATAGTGGTCATGGCTACTGGGTTAACGTCAGGTTTGTTGGGGTGAGCAGCTGGCTGAGGAGCTACTGCGGGGGCTTCGAGTACCGCTGAGGTGGTCGGGTACTCTTTTGCCCGTTTTTTTGCGCGGCACATTCAGGGCAGTCCGGGAAGTAAGTGTCCGGCTTGCCGCAACCGTAGCAGAAAACCTTACGCTCTGCTCGGCATGAAATTAACCGGTGTCCGGTTTGATTGCAATTCCAGAAGGTCGTAAGACTTCCCACCGCTGCTACAGCAAGCTGGTCCTGGTCCAAATCTTCCTCCAGATCCATGGTGGTATAATCTGGGGCCAATTCCGCGATTCCTCGCCGAGGACCCGTCCTAGCTAGTAAGTAGGGCCGGTCCCGGAGATCTTCCTCAAACCCTTCTAGGTGACGCACAGTTCTCAGCAGTGCCTCCATACTCTGTGGATCGGAGTTCACGATATGGCGACGAAGCTCCGGCCTTAGATTGCGCTTTAGCAACCGCAGCAATTGGGTAGAAGACATCGGCTCTGACAACTGGTCATTCAGCCGAAGAATATCGGCTCGATATTGATGGAAAGACTCGTCCGGACGCTGCCATCTAGCATGAATCTTGTCCAGTACTAATTCGTCCATGTCTACCGTAGGATACTCCATGCGGAGTACCTCCTTCAACCGTGACCAGCGTATTGATGGTGGGGCCGAATGTATTCGCCAATATGACTCAAGTGCTGCTCCCCTAAGCAGCATTGGCAAATATCCTGCGAGCGCCGTGTGATCTCCTGCTAGCATTTGCTCAATCAGCGACTCCACCCGACCAATGAAAACTTCCACAGTTATGGTGTTGGGTTCCCCGCTGAAATGCAGATTCCAGCCCTGGATGATGCTGGGGATCTGCGTCGGCTTCAGCCGATACGTGGTGTGTGGATGGATGCGTTGGTCCGGCGGCATCACTGGAGCCTGAGTTGGTGGCGGTGCTTGGCTCAGTCGGGGCCGGTACACTGGAGCCAACGGATTCATTGCCGCACCTGGCCTGATTCGTTCGTGATCGCGCCTCGAGTCTACCGGAAAATCCCATGGATTTGGGTCCGAATCCCACATCGGAGGCGTTCTTGGCCGCGGTGGTACCGGATTCTCCTTTTGGCTTTCCAGCGAGGCTACCCGGGTGGTCAGGTCCTGCATGAGCGCCATTAAATCCTGTAGGACTGTCGCCTCCACAGCCACAGTGGACCTCGGCTCTTCCGCAGGCGGCACTGCTTCGGCTCGGCCCATTAAGTCAGGCTCATCAGCCGCTGTTGGAACTTGCTCCCGCCGGTCCTTTGGTTTGGGCACCGCCCCTTGAGCAGCTGGAAGCTCTAGGTGGCTGGAAGGTCGATCCGCTGATGTGGCTGGTTGTCGGCATAAAGGGCAAGTCCGGCTAACTAATAAATGCTGGGTCACACAGGCTTCATGAAATTCATGTCCGCACGCCAACGTTTGTACGGACGTTCCATCATTTCGCGCCTGCTGGCAAATGACGCATAATGCCGTGGACCCCGCTTCCGAACGCAACCTGCGCTTGTCTGGCGTGCGTTTGGTCGACATCCTAAATGAAATTTAATTTTCTAAATAAATACCTAAATTGATGAAAGAGTTGAATAAAGGCTACAATGACGCTATAAAAGAAATAATTAAGTATTAATAAGACAAAACCCCAAAAAGTGGCCGTCAGTGGCGAACTATTCAAAATCCTCAAAAAAAAAGGTATGAAAAAAAGATGTAGGACAAAAGTTTTCCAAAAAAGTTTTAAGTATCAAAAAAAAGATAATCGGTCTTTCCATTCCGTCCTTCTTCCCAAGTAAGGACACCAATGGCACATTCCTTCTGTAGTGTTCAAGGACAACTCTCTTGTGGCACCATGAGAATCAGAGTTCAGAAGTGCTCCCTCATCCGCAAGTTTTTCAAGTTACCACTTGTCAGCCCAGGGTTGAATTCTGATCCACAAGCAGCGCGTGTCTTGTCATGGATAGTCATGGATTAGCTAATCAGCCAATCACATGAAATCAAAATCCATCTAATTTAAGACACCCAGGCACCGCTGGTTTGGGGAGCGGATCAGAATCCTCCGCAAAATGAATGTTGAGATAATAACTTCCGAACACAAATAGGGACTCTAATATCATTTGGCCTTACTAGTTATACAATGATGGTAAACCAACAAAGTATAAATCAGCAGCAGGACCAAACGATATTGATGTCCAAAGACAACACACGTTCGGAAGTTACTAGACTTGCTGGGGCACGATTAGTGCAAAAACCCTCGGGAGTTACCTACCCGCCAATAATCTTGACACCTTGTGGGGACACCTAGAGACGATGGACTGTCCGTGCTCACGACTGATGATACAGCCGGGCATTTCGAAGCCCCACGTTGGGCGCGATTTGTAGTGAATAAAGTAAGTTTCAATAAGTCCGTAAAGGACTGCAGCGATGTTCTGCTGCCTCGGCAGAAGAAGATGACAATATCTGCCGAGAATGCCCTCGTCTGGAGACGCGTGAATGCGCTGGCAGGCTAGCATTGCGGTGTCGTGGGGCGGGTTCATTTCCCCAGCACGAGGACCCACTACAAAAAAATTTCGCACTCACGAATTGGATGTTGCTCACGAGGCGACCGAAGTCGCATAAAGTGTAGAAACTACACCGAGGGAGATAGTACTTGTTACGAAAACAAGAGGAACCTGAGAAGAAAGGCGGACTTGGGGTAACCTCGTCATTACCCGACGAAGCTCATGGCCCACAAATGAAAGAGGGGCAACCGGGTGGTGATGGAGCCCCTTCGCACCAACCCAACCGGAATAAATCCATATTTTGTTGCAGTGGCCAGGTATTCCTCTTCTGAGTGGAAAACTCATACAACTTGAATTGCATGAACTTTCCCATCAGAAGGGGAGTACCCCGGTGACCCATTTATGCCATAGAATTATACAATTTGATTGCATAACGCTATGCCATAAAGAGGCACTCTGCTTGGGCCACTCAACCCGCGATGTCACCTGAAACGAAAAAGGATTAATTAAGTACCCGGCGGCTGGCTCATGTTTTTAGGGGGCAGCCTGCCACCGTACCGGGTCCTACACCCGGTCAGAAGGTTGGGAAAAGAAAGACCGATTTTCAAGAAACTTAGCGCTTCATTTTTTTTCCTACTTTATAAGCATTGACATTATGATAATTTTAATTATATTTAAAATTCAAATTGATAAAAATTTCTAATGAGTGATCTCTCACTCCCATGCAAAATTTATATAGATATAAAAAAAGATTATAAAAAAATTATATTTAAAATTCTAATTGATAAAATTTCCAATGAGTGATCTCTCACTCCCATGCAAAATTTATATAGATAAAAAAAAAGATTATAAAAAAATTATACTTAGTTAAAAAAAAAAAAAATATATATATATATATATATATATATATATATATATATATATATATATATATATATATATAAATAATAAAATGTAAGGGTACTCACCCAAACATCCTCGTCGGGCGCCCGCTGACGATGTGGGTGGTCCTGTAAGGCAACTTGACTGCCGTTAAATCTACTTCTAACGTTAACATGCATTTACTAGTTGCTTCAGGGAATTTATCCTTGGGATGGTCATAGATTTTCACAGCTCCACACAATTCAGTTCAAAGCTACACCTTTCCGTTATTTTGGTTTTGTTTAACTCCACGATATATACGCTCTAAATTTCAAGTTCAACAAGGAAGGGGAACATCCAAATTGACGCGCACACTTTTACTCCTCCCTTTTCGATTAGTTTTCATGAGTTGATTGATTTTATGTCCATTCAATAATATTGTTCCTTTTTCAGATGGTTTATTTCAACAACATAACAGAAGAGACACGTAGAAAATTTGGCTCGAAAATTATTTTGTGTACTTTTTCTTACTAGTCCGAATTTGGTTTAATGAACCGAGCTAATTAATTTGGGTAGCCTTATTACAATATTAGGTTGTTGGCATTTTCATGCGAATAGATTGACCTGTTGGTATGGCGTATCCCGCCTGTGGTGGCACATATAGTGGTGTTGGACCTGGTTGGCCTTGTCCTGCCTGAGGTGACTGCGAGCCCGGAGGAGGCTGCTGATGCAAGATAGCCGCTGAAGGATTCTGTTGTTGTAAGATATGATATGGCTGTGGTTGTTGGTCTGGAGGTGATTGGGATGGAATGTATGAAGCTTGCGGCGATGGTGACTGTGTTGTCTACATTTATTCAGATTTTATCATGACTGGGATCGAACTGAACATCATACTTCGTATCCGCGCACACACTTCCCCGGCAGCACGGGGTTAATGTTAATTACACACGATTGAAGAAAGTGTCGCTAAACCTTATGGGATATCGTAATAAGCGTACTAACAACACACATATGTTTTTCCTTATCAATGCAGATGTAACAATGGTTTTGCCAAAAAAAAAGTCCCTTCGAATTTTGGCTTCTTACCAACTGCCACTAACTATTTCGCGATATACCGGTCCCTGTTTTCGTCGAAAGTCCACTGAGTTTACCTGGCGGTTAACCTCAAAACTTTTTGTACTTCGTATCACTTTTGGAAATCACGTTTTGAGTGGCAGGCCTTGTAGTAATCTAGGAGCTATGGCTCTAAAAGCAGCGCTGACACAGGCACACAGCACCAACTCAATTTAACAAGGAGTAACCGTTCAGTCACCTTCCTCATCGCGACACTCGTTTTTTTTTTTTTTTTGCATGAAAAATAATTAAAGGGAAAAATTTCTTTTGTACTTAACACCCGGGAAACAAAATTCTAAAACTGTTTTAATGTGTAGTGATTTTATTTCAATATCTTTTGAACATAATTTAACTAATTGCGGTGTAATGCGGTATGCAAATGCTTAGAACGAAACGGTTAACCCCTTAAATTATAGGAACGATAAAATCATTGTATCATTTAAACCCCACAAAAATTGTCAAATTTTACCCATTCCAACCATAATATTAATTAAAAATTGTTTTGTTTGTTGGTAATTAACGCGTGCCTGTCCTATTCTTTCGATTTATTTCCCCCTAATTACGCCTAATAATTATAAACATAAATTGCTTTAATCGAATCTACACAAAAAAATAAACAATTTAGAATTTTAAAAATAACCGAAATGAGTGTGCATTATCACCACCGCATGTTCACACATAGATGGCACTTCTATTTCCATATGGTACGAGCGAGGATTGCGTTTGCCTCGAACATGTTTTCAGGGAACAGTTTCCCATAAACCGCTCCGTGCACAAGGCGGAGAAGATCAAGTGAGGTGAAGTGATGTGAATATTGGCGAGGGAGACGTGCTAAGAAAACCGTTTGTGGCAGAGACAACTTCTACCATCCTGTGGATGCACAGCGGAAAAAAAAGAAGAAAAAAAAAAAAAAAAAAAGGAAAAACTTCACATATTGCTACTTTTTCTACGACAGTGCCTGTAAAAAAATGATAGCAGCTGCCAATATCGCCATGAGCCATCAGCATTAGGTCCCGAAGTGTGGTGCAACAGGTGGTTGGAAGGCCGAGGTGAAGATCTTCATTGTACGGAGCGGCGCATGTTGATTGGGAAACGGCGGGACCGTACTCCCTGTTTCTGGGAAAACACACCGTTTGGATGCAAAAAGGCGCATGGTGTATTCAAACATAGTTCAACAAAAAGTGATAAATCGGCTGAAAAGTTAGATCCGGAAGAATTAGTCAAATCACTCAATCCATATATTGACCAACGGATTGCATATAAAGGAGTATTAAACATTAAAAGCCGTAGAATAAGTAGCAGCGAGCATTACCACGTTCGAAGTCTATACGGTTGTGATATTCAGAGAGGTCTACCTGTATCCGCCCTTTGATAGCTAAATTTTTATAGGATTGTATACACACTTAGGATATATTCTATGCCCTCATACTCGTGTACTAATATTTGGTATACGAATGCGAATCTACGCTACCAAAAGAATGAAGTCGTGACTCATAAGTTACAACCGGTACACTAATACGATTAAAAAAAAAAATAATTCCAGGACTTGCTTACCTCCAAATCGTCAACGAGCGCTCGTCGTCGAGGGAAAGGTATTGTAAGTACCCCTTTTACTTATATCTTTTCATCATATATATTAATTATTTACCTATTTATAAAAAAAAATACATATAGATTCCTTATTTACGAAAATTATTTAATATCAGTATAATATTATATATTTATTAATATTTATAAATAAAAAAAAAAAAAATATATATATATATATATATATATATATATATATATATATATATATATATATATTTTTTTTTTTTTTTTTTTTATTTATAAATATTAATAAATATATAATATTATACTGATATTAAATAATTTTCGTAAATAAGGAATCTATATGTATTTTTTTTTATAAATAGGTAAATAATTAATATATATGATGAAAAGATATAAGTAAAAGGGGTACTTACAATACCTTTCCCTCGACGACGAGCGCTCGTTGACGATTTGGAGGTAAGCAAGTCCTGGAATTATTTTTTTTTTTAATCGTATTAGTGTACCGGTTGTAACTTATGAGTCACGACTTCATTCTTTTGGTAGCGTAGATTCGCATTCGTATACCAAATATTAGTACACGAGTATGAGGGCATAGAATATATCCTAAGTGTGTATACAATCCTATAAAAATTTAGCTATCAAAGGGCGGATACAGGTAGACCTCTCTGAATATCACAACCGTATAGACTTCGAACGTGGTAATGCTCGCTGCTACTTATTCTACGGCTTTTAATGTTTAATACTCCTTTATATGCAATCCGTTGGTCAATATATGGATTGAGTGATTTGACTAATTCTTCCGGATCTAACTTTTCAGCCGATTTATCACTTTTTGTTGAACTATGTTTGAATACACCATGCGCCTTTTTGCATCCAAACGGTGTGTTTTCCCAGAAACAGGGAGTACGGTCCCGCCGTTTCCCAATCAACATGCGCCGCTCCGTACAATGAAGATCTTCACCTCGGCCTTCCAACCACCTGTTGCACCACACTTCGGGACCTAATGCTGATGGCTCATGGCGATATTGGCAGCTGCTATCATTTTTTTACAGGCACTGTCGTAGAAAAAGTAGCAATATGTGAAGTTTTTCCTTTTTTTTTTTTTTTTTTTCTTCTTTTTTTTCCGCTGTGCATCCACAGGATGGTAGAAGTTGTCTCTGCCACAAACGGTTTTCTTAGCACGTCTCCCTCGCCAATATTCACATCACTTCACCTCACTTGATCTTCTCCGCCTTGTGCACGGAGCGGTTTATGGGAAACTGTTCCCTGAAAACATGTTCGAGGCAAACGCAATCCTCGCTCGTACCATATGGAAATAGAAGTGCCATCTATGTGTGAACATGCGGTGGTGATAATGCACACTCATTTCGGTTATTTTTAAAATTCTAAATTGTTTATTTTTTTGTGTAGATTCGATTAAAGCAATTTATGTTTATAATTATTAGGCGTAATTAGGGGGAAATAAATCGAAAGAATAGGACAGGCACGCGTTAATTACCAACAAACAAAACAATTTTTAATTAATATTATGGTTGGAATGGGTAAAATTTGACAATTTTTGTGGGGTTTAAATGATACAATGATTTTATCGTTCCTATAATTTAAGGGGTTAACCGTTTCGTTCTAAGCATTTGCATACCGCATTACACCGCAATTAGTTAAATTATGTTCAAAAGATATTGAAATAAAATCACTACACATTAAAACAGTTTTAGAATTTTGTTTCCCGGGTGTTAAGTACAAAAGAAATTTTTCCCTTTAATTATTTTTCATGCAAAAAAAAAAAAAAAACGAGTGTCGCGATGAGGAAGGTGACTGAATGGTTACTCCTTGTTAAATTGAGTTGGTGCTGTGTGCCTGTGTCAGCGCTGCTTTTAGAGCCATAGCTCCTAGATTACTACAGGGCAGCTAATTTTCTCGTGATCCCAAGGCAATGCGGATTGCGAAAAAGGAGCTGAAGGATATTTCTGTGCATCATGGGTTGGCTTCGGCGTCGGGACTAGAGATGACGGACAATAAAAGAAAAACACAATTGACAGACGGACGGACTGACTTATGTTGATGTTTGCCCGGAAATATACAACCCTTGTGCGTTTTTTGAAAATATATGCGGACGGACAAACAGACGTGACTAATTATCTATCGACGCAGGTCTTTCGCGTGGTACATCCCCACTTCGTTTCCCGATGGATCCGTTATCAAGTAACGGTTAGGTCCCATTACCTTCTTTATGCGGCTTTTTAGGAATCGCCTGTCCAGCTTGGCGTTGTAATGCCCCGCGGCGTCACTTTGGCGGAAGTTTCGCCGGAAAACTTCATCTCCTTCTTTGAAATTAGCAGATCGTGACCGGAGACTGTACTGCGCTTCATTTGCACTACCTGCGGCCTTAATCTTCCGTCCGATTTGTTGGCGGAGGTCTCCTAGACGTTCGTGGGGCTCCAGCGCAACGACGGGGTCTCCCAAACACTTTAATTGCCGTAACAGTCGGTATGATTTACCGTGGCAAATCATGTGCTGTCCAAAGGCGGCAAAGTAAGGGGCGACACCGGTGACAGAATGATACGAGGATCGCAGGGCGCATGTGATGGCAGACAATCGCCGATCCCAATCCTTTTGAGATGGGTGAACGTAGGAACGGATCGCAGCCAATAGGGTGCGGTTCAAACGTTCTGATGCGTTGGACTGAGGAGAGTATATGGGCGTCAGTTGGTGTTCAACGCCATACTGCTCAAGTAGGCTCTTAAACTGCCGAGACCGGAACTGTACTCCATTATCTGAGTACACACTCTCTGGAACACCGAACACATGAAATACCCGGTTCTCTAAGAATTTCACGATCGATGGAGATGTAAACTTACGGATAGGTTCCACCATTGGGAATTTTGAGAGCTGATCTAGAACGACTATAGCTCCGATGTGTCCCATTGAAGACCGAGGATATGGACCGAGTAGATCGATGTATAGACGCTGGAACACGCGTTCTGGAACGTTGAGTTGACCCATAGGAGGTCGAAGAGGCTGGTTGGGCGCTTTGGTGCCTTTACAGGTCTCACAGGCGCTCACGTATTCTTTGACCTGGGATGCCATTTTAGGCCAAAAGAAGTATTTCTTGAGTCGCCGTAGTGTCCGACCGTAACCTCCGTGGGCACTTAAAGGATGGTCATGTGCACGGAGGATCAGATGTTGTGTCATTTCCTCCGGTACCCAGAGTTTCCAAGACTCTTCTTCCTGCCATGGATCACCAGTGGCGTATTCATTTCGTCTATACACATAGCCGTCTATTACCTTCAAATCAGGCAGCTGTGTTTGTTGTGTCGCTATGGTTTGCCTCAACTCTTTGTAGCTATCTGATTCGAAATGTGGGCTGTCCAAATCTATTTCGATGGGGTCCTCGTCAGTTATTGTTAATTCGGCTCCCTCTGGGGAAAACATCCGTGAGAGAGTGTCGGGTACGATGTTCTGGGTTCCTTTCCGATGTTTGATGGAGAACTTGAACCCTTGCAGTTTAAGAGCCCATCTGGCTAGGCGTCCACTTAAATCTGCCTGGTTCATCAACCATTGTAGTGACGCGTGGTCCGTGATGATCTCGAATTGGTGGCCCTCGATATACGCTCGGAATTTCTTCACAGCCATTACCGCTGCCAAACATTCTTGCTCGGAAACAGTATAGTTTCTTTGGGCCGAATTTAGCTTATTGGACATGAAGGCGATGGGAGCTTCCTCTCCTTCGTCGGTCAATTGCACCAGCACGGCTCCTACTCCATGTTGACTTGCGTCACAATGAATGGAGAAGGGCTTCGTGAAGTCGGGGCTGTGCAAGACAGGAGCTGATGTGAGGGCTTGTTTAAGCTCTTCAAATGCCTTTCGGCTGAGTTCGGTCCAAATAAACTTACCCTTCCGCAACATGTCTGACAGGGGCGCTGAGACTGTTGCATAATTCCGAACAAACCTTTGGTACCAACCGCACACACCAAGGAAACGTCGTAGCTGCTTCACAGTTTTTGGTAAGGGGAACTCATCAATCGCACGAGTTTTGTCTGGGTCCGTTTTGATAGTGCCATGTCCTATGACATGTCCTAGGTATCGGACTTCTTTCATGACAAACTTACTTTTCTGTACGTTGATGGTGAGTCCCGCCTTACTGATGTGCAGGGCTACTTCTTGTAGAAGTAGGAGGTGTTGATCGAACGTTTCCGTGATGAGTAACAGATCATCAAGGTACACGAACACTTGGTGTTTTAGGTGAGGTGGGATGACCTTGTCCATCAACCGAGTCATCGTTTGCGGCGCGTTACACAGGCCAAAGGGCATTGTGACGAACTGATATAATGGTCGTCCAGGTACTGTGAAGGCGGTCTTGTCCCTTGACCCCTCATCGAGTGGAATTTGCCAGAAGGCGTCTTTTAGGTCGAGACTGGTGATATAATTGGCTTTCGGCAGTCTCCCTAGTATTCCATCGATGAGTGGAAGAGGGTACGCGTCCTTGATGGTAACCGCGTTTACCTTACGGGCATCAAGACAGAGGCGGACTTTACCTGGCTTTACAACCAAGGTTACCGGTGAGGACCAGGCACTTTGGGACTCCTCTATGACCCCTAACTCGAGCATCCTATCTAGTTCCGCATACACCAATTTCTCCATGGCCGGCGAGATGGCGTAGTGTCTCTGTTTAATCGGTTTACTATCGCCAACGTCGATGGCGTGTGAGACTAGGGTGGTGCGGCCAAGGCCTTGGGTAGCGTACGATGGGAAAGCAGCAATGGATGCTTCCAGGCGTTGTCGTTGGTTAGGCGTCAGGTCATGCCTATCGGGAGTGGAAGTGATTTCGTTGACATTTCTGGTTTTTAAAGACAAATCGGTGAATAAATCGGAGGCCAGTCCAAAGCGAAGGACGAAATCGACACCAAGGTATACATTCTGAGTCAAAGACGGGATAATGTAGAAGGTAATATCCTTCGTCTGACCCCTGAACGTCACGGGTGTGGTTAGTTTACCTCGTATAGGGTGTTTGGTGCCATCAGCTGTACTGATTTCAGTGCGCCAGGATTTAATCAAGTTCGGATAGTCTTGGAGCACCTTCCAGCCAAAGCTCGAGGCAAGACAACTGATACTGGCACCCGTGTCGATCAAAGCAAACACGGTCTCGCCCAACACTTTAATTGGATGGTAAGGTCTGATCTCATTCTCAGCAACCTCCGAGATGTTACACGAGTTTACAGTTTGACGGCAAGTGCGCACTCTCTTGCGGAAATTCCGCCAACGACGGGTTGTCGTGCACGGACGGGAAGTGACAACTTCGGAAGCAAATATTCGCTCTCGAGCCACTCGATATTCCTGCAGTCTAACATGATAAGGTTTTAGAGTGCGTAGTTGAGGCTGCCGCGGTTCTTCTGGCAGTGACTGCGATGGTCGTTTTAATATTGTCGTTGGTGAGGTCTCCGGAAGAGAGTGAACATCCGCAGTCGTAATGGTCATGGCTGGTGGGTTAACGTCAGGTTTGTTGGGGTGAGCCGCTGACTGAGGAGCTACTGCTGGGGTTTCGAGTACCGCTGAGGTGGTCGGGTACTCTTTTGGCCGTTTTTTCGCGCGGCACATTCAGAACAGTCCGGGAAGTAAGTGTCCGGCTTGCCGCAACCGTAGCAGAAAACCTTACGTTCTGCTCGGCATGAAATGAACCGGTGTCCGGTTTGGTGGCAATTCCAGCAGGTCGTAAGACTTCCCACTGCTGCTACAGCAAGATGGTCTGGGTCCAAATCATCCTCCAGATCTAGGGTGGTATAATCTGGGGCCAATTCCGCGATTCCTCGTCGAGGACCCGTCCTGGTTAGTAAGTATGGCCGGTCCCGTAGGTCTTCCTCAAACCCTTCTATGCGACGCACATTTCTCAGCAGGGCCTCCATACTCTGTGGATCGGAGTTCACGATGTGCCGACGAATCTCCGGTCTTAGATTGCGCTTTAGCAGGCGAAGAATTTGGGTAGAAGACAATGGCTCTGACAGCTGGTCATTCAACCGAAGGATATCGGCTCGATATTTATGGAAGGACTCGTCCGGACGCTGCCATCTAGCATTCATCTTATCCAGGACTAATTCGTCCATGTCGACCGTAGGGTATTCCATGCGGAGTACCTCCTTCAGCCGTGACCAGCGTATGGATGGTGGAGCTGAATGTATTCTCCAATATGTCTCCAGTGCTGCTCCCCTAAGCAGCATAGGCAAGTACCCTGCGAGCGCTGTGCGGTCTCCTGCTAGCATCTGCTCAATCAGTGACTCCACCCGACTTATGAAAACCTCTACCGTTATCGTATTAGGTTCCCCACTGAAATGTAGATTCCACCCCTGGATGATGCTGGGGATCTGTGTCGGCTTCAGCCGATACATGTCGTGTGGATGGAAGCGTTGTTCCGGCGGAATCACGGGAGCTTGATTAGGTGGCGGTGCTTGGCTCAATCGGGGCCGGTAAACTGGAGCCAACGGGTTCATTGCTGTACCTGGCCGGATCCGTTCGGGATCACGCCGCGAGTCTACTGGGAACTCCCACGGATTTGGGTCCGAATCCCACATAGGAGGAGTTCTTGGCCGGGGTGGTGCGGGGTTCTCTCTCTGGCTCTCTAGAGAGGCTAGCCGGGTGGACATGTCCTGTACGAGCGCCATTAGATCTCTTAGAACTGTGGTTTCCACAGCCACCGGTGGACTCGCTTCTTCTGCAGGCGGAACTGCTTCAGCCCTGTAGTCATCGTCTCGTGCACTCCTTGTAGTGGATGGAAGGGGTCCGCTTTTGGGGACAGCTCCACTTGTACTGGAGGACTGAGGTCGTTCTGTTGCTGGCTGTGCGATTTCCAAAGGCTGACGACAGAGCGGGCACGTGGATGAGGTTTGCCGCAGTTGTGCCAAACACAGCTGATGTAGCCTGTGTCCGCACTGCAACCTCTGGCTTGTAGTTTCGTCCATGTCCTCGTGACAGATGAAACACAATAGAGCTGGTCCGGCATCCGACCGCAACTTTCTCCTTTCGGGAGTTCTTTTTGTAGGCATTTTAAATCCAAATGGTTTTCCTAATTAAATACCTAGATAAATAAATAATGAAGAATATGGGTATGTAAGATTAGCTATATGAATAATGACAATAATGAAGAAAAGGTGAGAAAAAGTTACTAAAATTCTTATGTGGCCGTCAGTGGCGAACTATCCCAGAACCTCACAAAAAAAATTTTGATTAAGTTATATAACAAAAATATATGAATGGTCTTTCCCTTCCGACCTTCCTCCCAAGTATGGACACCATGGCACAATCCTTCCAAAACGTTTCAGGGACACTCTCTTGTGGCACCATAAAAAAAAAATAATTCCAGGACTTGCTTACCTCCAAATCGTCAACGAGCGCTCGTCGTCGAGGGAAAGGTATTGTAAGTACCCCTTTTACTTATATCTTTTCATCATATATATTAATTATTTACCTATTTATAAAAAAAAATACATATAGATTCCTTATTTACGAAAATTATTTAATATCAGTATAATATTATATATTTATTAATATTTATAAATAAAAAAAAAAATATATATATATATATATATATATATATATATATATATATATATATATATATATATATATATATATATATATATATATATATATAATAGAGAATTGTGAGAATTTCAGCTACACATGAATTAACTCCTGAACACTTAAATGTTCTAAATTTCAATTCAGATTGAGCTAAAATTTTTCAAGTAACGTTCTCCGAATCCTTTGCCTTTGTTATAAGTCAAATTGATTTGTTCCCCGTTCATGATTACTTTTGCTGCATATTGTGCCATCGGGTAGTAATGACAGATCAATTACAGTGTAGCTTACAAACTTCTCAACACTCCTTACAAATCAATTGGAATCGTACTCTCGCATTCGCATATATCAATCCCAAGCTTAACTCTGTTCGCTTCGAACAATTCGTGGAATCAAATGAATTTTGTTTTTTTTTTCAAAGCACAAAGCATTACCATAACGAATAATTGAATAAGTCGATGTTTTTGTCTATGCTTTATAATTCTGTTAAATTGTGGGAGATATCCTCCTTAGTTGCCAAAATTGATGCTGAATTGTGAAAACGCGGTTCTCTGTAAAATGTCAATTTGAATAAGTTGGAAACTTAGCATGGTATAAAAAGTAAGATAGGAGTTACATCTACACGACAATATATAATAAAAAAAAAAATGAATTGTTAAACTAAAAATTGGTCTTTTCCCTTCCGGTCTTTTCCAATCGGGTATAGGACCCGGTACGGTGGCAGGCTTCCACCACAAAATATGAGCCAGCCGCCGGGTACAGAGTAATTTCTTCTTTTGTTTCAGGAGACTTTATGGGTTGAGTGGCCCAAGCCAAGTGCCTTTTTATGGCATCGAGTTATGCAATTCAATTGTATAATTCTATGACATAAATTGGTCACCGGGGTACTCCCCTTCTGATGGGAAAGTTCATATAATTCAAGTTGTATGAGTTTTCCACTCAGAAGAGGAATACCTGGCCACTTCAACAGTTTAACATTGGATTTATTCCGGTTGGGTGGGCATGAAGGGGCTCCACCACCACCCGGTTGCCCCTCTTTCATTTGTGGGCCCTGAATGTATTTGGGTAAGGACGAGGTCACCCCCAAATTAGTCTTTCTTGTCAGGTTGCACTTGTTCTCGCAACAAGTCGTAATTCCTTCGTGGAGGTTATCTACAGATTTGCGACTTCGGTCGTCCTCTTGATCTCTGCAAGCAATTCGTGAATGCGAAATGTTTTGTAGTGAGTCCTCGTGCCGGGGAAACGAACCCGCCCCACGACACCGCAATGCTAGCCTGCCAGCGCATTCACGCGTCTCCGGACGAGGGCATTCTCGGCAGGAATCAACACCTTCCTCTGCCGAGGCAGCAGAACATCGCTGCGGTCCTTCACGGACTTATTGAACAATCTTTATTCACTACAGCCTCTTGAAATCGGGATAACAGCTTCCTGTTACTGGCGGATTAGATTCGTTGATAGAATAGGCGAGAATATAGGTATATTGGTACAATGTTGCTTTCGACGTTTCGCTTAGTAATTAACGTGTAACACGCCTTATAATAAAAAGGCAGGACTTACAAAAGAAAACTTGATTGAAAACGAGATTAGCTCGTAGTGACTTTTAACTTAACTCATATGTTTACGTCAACACATGGTTGTTACACGCTAGAATATATCGCCCGCAAATATAATGGGCTCTCCTCGCCCGTCTTTTTTTTTCCACGTCAACACTGGTTATGCGCGCAGACACAGCCGTTGATGAATTATTCGCTCGACTTTTTGCCTGCTTTTCCCCGAGATCCAAATAACCCCTCCACGGTCGCACTGATCTCAATGCAGAAATCATATAATGCACAAGTTGTTCGCAAGTCTTGCCACTAATGCTGTCAGAGAACCCTTATAAAGGATCTAGTATGCGGACAGATCCACGCTTTCAACTAATTAGAATTTTGGCCTTGCAAGACAGGAAGCTCCAAGTCGCGTTTCGCGAGGAATTCCGCGAATCGTTCACTGCCAAAACAAATAAACCAAATTGAAACCAAGAAACCGGTCGAAATGGTCGGGTTGGTCGGAGTTGATGTTCAAGTCCTTTGGCCTTTCAATGGAACCACGGAAGCGCGGAATATGCGGATGGCGTGTAGTCCCGTAGATCAGATCACCTTTCTCGCGGTTAGGGTTCAAAACTGTCGACCGCCAGGGAAGAATTGAAATGTAGAAGACCGTAAAGCAGCGAGTAACTTCACCACCAGCCAAACTACCGTTGGGGCTGTGGGCGCGGGTGTTGGCTAGCTCCCACACTATATGCGTGCACTTCCGTTCGCGATGCGAACCTTCGAACTGTCCTATATGTGCGAATTGCGCGTTTCTTCAGTAAGTCGAATTGAAATTTTGAATATCCGCTTACCTGTGGAAAACCCAACCTCAATTGGAATCGTCTTGGAAACACTTTCGCCAAGAAGCGAGTAACTTCACCACCAGCCAAACTACCGTTGGGGCTGTGGGCGCGGGTGTTAGCTAGCTCCCACACTATATGCGTGCACTTCCGTTCGCGATGCGAACCTTCGAACTGTCCTATATGTGCGAATTGCGCGTTTGTTCAGTAAGTCGAATTGAAATTTTGAATTTTCCGCTTACCTGTGGAAAACCCAACCTCAATTGGAATCGTCTTGGAAACACTTTCGCCAAGCAGCGAGTAACTTCACCACCAGCCAAACTTCCGTTGGGGCTGTGGGCGCGGGTGTTGGCTAGCTCCCACACTATATGCGTGCACTTCCGTTCGCGATGCGAACCTTCGAACTGTCCTATATGTGCGAATTGCGCGTTCGTTCAGTAAGTCGAATTGAAATTTTGAATTTTCCGCTTACCTGTGGAAAACCCAACCTCAATTGAAATCGTCTTGGAAACACTTTCGCCAAGCAGCGGACCGGCCGATCTACCTCTTAGTATGTCGCGAGCTGAACTCCCATGTGCGCAAGTCCGTCCTGTTCCGTATCCTCAGCACAATTCACTGCATCAGCAAAGGGGGCAATATTTTGCAAATTCTCGATGGACATGCGCTAAACAAATTCAACACAGGCAAGAAAATAAAACTGCTAATCAAATATCATGCACAACTTCCCAAACGTGGGTTACCTGAAAAATCTGTCTTCTCCCTCCTCCGTCCAAATGGCAACTGCAGCTGTCAAAAGTATTCCATCGTACCAGATCAATCTCAAATCGTACCAGTTCGATCGCAAATTGTTCCAGTTCAATCTGAAATTGTTCCAGTTCAATCTGCAATCGTACCAGTTCGATCGTTTTAGTTGATCTGGGACATTTTATGCTTGAGTATTCTTTCACCCTTAACTGCTCGATTACTACAAAATGTCGCACTCCAACCTATTGGGTTTTCGATAAATGCCAAACTTCCACTTTTCCTCTTTCCCAATGATCCAAGTATCCAAGAAAGGGTGTGACAATTTACCTCCTTTTTTATAGTGTCAATATTTAGCCCGCTAACTCTTTCTTTATGCCCTATCGCTCTAATGTCTTTCAACTTACGCGTATGTCCACTTCGACGTACGCGTATGTCTCGGCATTCAATTCTTTTCTTCAATAATCTCAATTTTCGCCATAAATATTTCGGCTAACAATGGTGATAGCGGATTACTCATTGCTAGCTCTTTGGTAACTTTGTAGAAATTATTTCTGCACATAAAGTAATTTTCGTTCATATATAGATTTGCTAATTTACCATATTGTACTACTTTCCTCCTCCATCCAATTCAAAGTGTTGAATTTTTCGAGATTATTGCTTTACTAAACATCATATCGACAACAACCATCAATCGTTTAAACTCACTTCTGACGATCCTGAAAGCTAGTAGCATACACATGAGAATAAAGCTCTAAGTTTACAAATCTGTGAAAGACCTGTTGTAGTGAATATAGTGTATTTTAAAGTGTCCGTAAAGGACTGCAGCGATGGTCTGCTGCATCGGCGAGCGAGGATGGTGGGATTCGCCGAGATTGGCCTTGTCTGAGTACGCGTGAATGCACTGGCAGGCTAGCGTTGCCGTATCGTGGGGCGGGTTCTTTTCCCCAGCACAAGGACCCATTACAAAAAATATTTTGCATCCACGATTTCAAAAGATACAAACACGTATCGACCGAAGTCGAGGCGGACGTAACCTCCTAACGGTTAAAATTTGCTCAAGCAAATGGCAAGCTGGGCCTAGCGAAAACGGGATTTGAGATACTTATGGTCCCCAAATAAGAGTGGGGCATCCAGGTGGAAGCGGTGCCCCCTCACGCCCTCCATCCGGATCAAGATCCAATGTAGACATGGCCATATATTTTCGATTTAAGTGAAAAACTCATACAAATATAATTTGCGTGAATTTTTCCCTTAAATGAAAAATATGAACGTGGCAAATTTATGTTATAGTAGTATGTGCCGAAACTACATAATCTTATACCATAAATAGGCACGCGAGCGGAACGCCACTCTACCCTGCGAGAGCACCTGTAAACGTCTTAAAAAGGGGTGATCTCACCCGATGCCTAGCTTATTATAATGGAGGGGCCAGCGAACGTGGCGGGCCCCATACCCGGTCAGGTATTCGATAAATGGAAAGACCGAGTGTACTGTTTAACCAGACATTTCCTTTTTTTTTTGTTCTACTACAAGGAAGTTTGTGTTTAAAAAAAATTACTTTTACAAATTCGCCTTCGTTTTCATTCGGTCACGATGCAAGGATGCTTAGAAAATTAAGTCGTTCACAATTTCGCAGTACTTACACATTCATGGTCATTATCGTATCAAATTTTGACATCAGTTAAATAAATAAATATGATTCAATTCAAAAAATGGAAATAAATAATTAAATACTATGAAGATTTTAAATAAATAATGGTTTAAAAAAAAACAGGATACTCACCCAGCATCCTCGACCAGCGCCCGTAGATGATGTGGATGATGTTTGAAACTTTGCTGAAATTTTGTTGGGTAGGATGAATTACTTTATACACCACAATTTAATAGAACAGTCAGGTATTTTCAATAAATCGACTGAATCCAAAATCTGAAGTTAAACATTTTAAATTGGGAATCGTGTAAGAATAGTTAGTGAAGAAAACTAAATTTCAGCTATTTTACTCTATCCAAAATCAAACTAAACATATAAACCAACGCAATGGTCACTTTTAATAAGTAAAAGGAACGAACGCAATCAAAATACCAAAAAATACTAATCAATCTTTCGGACGATATTGACTTCGACCTTATTAAAGTTGTTTGCGAGATCAAAGAAATAAGTTTTATAAAATAAATCAATCAAGATCCAATTTGAGCCACGAGATGAAATCCAAATATGATGAGCTGGCAAAGGAATTTCAAATTAAATCCCGGGGAGCATATACATACATCATATGTTAACACAATTGGTGAAAATATTATTCGTGATCCAAAAAAAACTTTGATTTCGTAAATATAAAACACAAGTCTCAAGGCTTTCCCAAATTCATGATATATCAGGAATCCAGCTCATCCAACCCAAAGGATATTTGTGTATTTTTTGCCAGCAACTTTCGATCCATTTATTCTACAAACAGCTCTTCACACTATGCTCCGTCGGATCTAAATTCAGCTGCACTAATTAAAGAAATTTTTATTTCAAAAGAAGAAATATCTAAAGCAATAGAAGATCTTGAGCTCAATAAAAGACCTGGCCCTGATTAGCTCCCTCCCTGTTTTTTGTTCGACTTATATATCCTTTTTAACAAATCCCTTGCTACTGAAATTTTCCCCTCATCTAAGGAGTCATCACATTTAACACAAGGGGTCGGTTGAAAATTACAGAGGTATTGCTATCTTATCAGCTAAACCAAAACTGTTTGAAAAAATAGTCTGCTCTAAACTATCTCCCATTATCGAGCCATGGCTTAGCGACACACAGCTCGGCTTTCGTAAAAATGGATTGTTTACGATAACGTAGTCCGAAAATCATAATGGACTAAGCAATGTGAGCCCCACAATCGACATCCAAAGCCAATATTGACCAAAAGAAGATTATGCTTTCTGTGTGATGGAATTACCAGGGTATAGTCTACTTTGAGCTGCTTCCAAGAAACCAAACTATTGATTCGAATGTCTACTGTCGTCAACTATCGAAATTTAACGAAGAAATAAGAAAAAATAGCCTGAACTGGCCAATCGCAAAGGCGTAATGTTCCATCATGATAACGCCAGACCCCACACCTCCTTGATAACTCGTCCAAAATTAATGGAGCTCAATTGGGAATTGATGCCACATCCATCCTATAGCCCTGACTTAGCACAATCAGACTATCATTAGAACGGCAAAACTTTCGATTCCAATTAGGCTGTTAAAAATGAGTTGGACCAGTTCTTCACTTTTGATAACCAAGGCTTCTCCGAACATGGAATTTTCCAACTTACCGAAAGTTGGCAAAAGGTCAATATGTCATTGATTAATGTTAGTTGTCAATATAAATAAATTTACTTTGAAAAACATGAAAAAAACGACGCTAATTATCGCACAACCTAATATTAATTTTTATAATAGGGTACCGGTTAATTTGTGCGGTTTTTTCGAAAATTGAAGCGTTATTGTGAAAAATTGCTTTTATACGATCGGAAATGGTTTGTTGAGCGACGCCAAGTGTTTTTGCAAGTTTGGGATGGAGCTTGGTCGAGCAATGTCTCCAATTCGTGATCTTCAAACTTTTTTGGCTGTCCGGACCGTTCATCGTCCTCCAAGTCAAAATTGCCACTTGTAAACCGTGCAAACCACTTCTGGCACGTACGCTCAGCTAAAGCATGCACACCATACACTTCCACCAAAATACGATGACTTTCGGCAGCCTTTTTCTTCAATTAAGAAGTACTCCCCGCAAAAACACTTTCTTCGGCACAAAATTCGACATTTTCAGAGTAAAAAAAGTATTGTTGTTCACGCTTCAGCTAAATGACATATACTGATTCTGAAACTATATGACAGTAGCTTTCCAACACATATTTGGAAAGATGAATCACTGGAATAAAAATCAAGTTACGCCATCTGTTAGAAAACCGCACGAATTAACCGGTACCCCTACTATTTTATTATTTTTTTAGCGATGCCTTGTTTATTAATGAAATAAATAATTAAAAGATATACAAATATAAATTTAGATACCGGTCCTTAAGCATACAGTTTTCTTGTACCTATTTATTTTTCAAGATTTGCTGTACACTTTTAAGTTCAAGTTAACGTAGTAGCTTCAAATAGTGTTTAAACTATTATTTTGATCAGAATAGCTAAAAAGGAAGAATAGTGTGGCTGCAAATAAATTTCGCAAAATGTTAGTATCTGATTAAATTTTTGTTTATTTTAGGGATGGATAGAATGTGTAGGATGTGCTGATCGATCCGCCTATGATCTAACTCAACACACACAAGCAACAGGAATTAAACTTGTTGCAGAAAAACGCCTATCCAGTCCAAAAACCGTGGAAACTGTAGATGCTATTCCTAACAAGCCAGTTCTTGGCAAAGTCTTCAAAAAGGAGGCAAAGTTAATTACGGATAAACTTTCTCATTTAAGTTTGGATGAAATAGGGAAGTTAGCAGAATCTCTGGCGCAAAATGGGTAAGTTATAAAAAAATATGTACAGCATCTAACGAGGTTTTATGATTGTATTGTTCAATGTTCAAAATATGAATTAGTGCGTAAAGTTAAAAGGCTCTGAGAAATCTACCTTTTCTACGATTGGCCTGTAGAGACTTTCTAAACACCTTATATTGTTTTCTTTATTTATCAACGATCTGCTAAAAGTATATTCCAATGATAAACTCAAATAGCTTGCCATATTTCCACCTGAAAACCTAAACCGGTTATTTGCCGTTGTTTTAAGATTTGTAATAAACATAAGCAGTCGAGCAGCCCCGTGGTGATCAGGAGTGGCTGCTCCTGAAGAGATAAGGTGGTCACCCCGTCGAAACTGCTTAGTTTGTTGTTTTACTAGTGTAAAACTAAACTACATCCGTCAAGTTTCCATCCTTTAGGCAGAGATGAGTGGTTCACTTCAGCCACTTTAACATCTTTAGGTTTGATATTCCCCTTCTAATGCAACGACCTTCTTCGGAGAAAGTAACGGTTGCTTTTTATGTAGTGTTTGCGTTTGCCTCAAGCCTCCGTGTCCGCTAACTTTAACGAGGCAAAAAAATATTGAATTACCGTAGAGTAGCTTAACTGACACCTAATAGAACATTTCTAAAGATAATAAAAATTGATCGGTACGTCTTGTAGAGTAGAGTACGCGTGATAAGTATTTTGTAATGTAGCTTCGTGGCTCGACAAGAACCCGCCTCATATGATCCCGCAAATGCTAGTCGTCAAGCACGCGTACGCGGTCGTTAAGCGAAGCTAGTTAGCTGAGCTCGGTGTTGTTTTACCTCGCTGACACTTGTGCCAGACCATCGGCACCCGTGTCCTACACGGACATTTCGAAAATCATTACAGATTTGCAATTTTAAAGTAGGTTCTAGAATGAATGACTAGGCTTGCAAAACTGTTAATAGATTCCTATATCAGCTACTTTAGTTGTTTTTCATTTATCATCTTAATTGTATTAATTTCCATTTTAGTGAGGTATCTGTAAATGTGGACGGGACTGAATTCAAACTAAATAAAGAAATGGTAGAGATAAAATCAACGTCTAAAGTAGTGCACGTAGAAGAAATAACCCCGTGTGTAATTGAACCATCATTTGGTATGCTTTACCTTATTTATATGTAAATATTAATGTAAATTGAATTTTATAAAGGTATCGGCCGAATTATTTACTCATTGATGGAACACATCTTCCACGTTCGAGAAACAGACGAACAAAGATGTTATTTATCATTCCCAGCGAGTATTGCTCCGATTAAATGTGGTGTCTTACCTTTAAGTAATAAGACAGAATTTGTACCATTTTTAACACAAATAGGTAAATTAAAGGGTTCATTTAACAAGTCAAATGAGTCATATTCACTCCTTTTAGGGAAGGAATTAAGCAAGAAAAATATTTCATACAAAATTGACGATTCGAGTGGCTCAATTGGTAACACGAAATAAATATTCATGTTAATATTCTATTTCTCATGTAATTACATAATAGGCCGGCGATATGCTCGAACTGATGAAATAGGTGTGCCTTTCGGCATAACAATAGATTTCGACACTCTGAAATCACCACATACCATCACATTACGTGAGAGAGACACTATGCAACAAGTCCGAATGCCGGTAAGTCAGCAAAAATTCTTAATCATGTTTGAAGAGCATTACAACTTATTTTTCTTAGATTGAGGATGTATCTTCACTTATCTACGATTTAACATCTCGCAACACTACTTGGGACGAAGTGCTTTCAAAGTATCCAATCTTTGAACAACAAGAAAACTAGGAATATTAATTAATAACGGTGCAAGACATTTTCAAATTTAATTTATTTAAATTGTTAATAAGCATAGAGACAACAAGCATAAAAAATTGAACAATAAATTCTGTACTGCTTTCATGAATTTGTAATAGTTTGATGTTGGTGAATAATTTAGTTTAAATTGAACTGAACCAAGTACGTATAAAATTTTCATGATTATATAAAGTAGCTGAGTTTTGAGTTCGTCAGAACAATGATTGAAAATCAATTTTATTGCCAAGAACAACATTCGATTAACTCTCACTCTAATAAAAGCCGGTGTCATCCAACGATAAAATTCTTAGCTGTGGGCAGGCTTCTCTTCTAATTTAAATAATTTTGAATGAAAACTTTAGTTGGTTTCATTTTTTTTTTTTCAACTTTATTGTGTGCTTTCATCGCAGCCATTGAGGGCGTTCCACGTCCATGCTCCGTGCCTAGCCTGCTTATTCTTCCCATTCTTTTCTGAGTACGGTTCTACCATGTACCACTCTTGTCTAGTCGATAAACTTCTCCTGTAAGGAAACTATCTGCTATTGGCTAATGCTATCTACTTCACTCCTGCTTGGCAGGGCCATTACACCCACACAAATACACACACTAGTGATGTGCAAACATTACTCATTCGATATAAAGTAACGAGTACTTTGAGTGAATATAAGTGTCGAATGCTCGTTCGTGAAAGTACGAGGGTGGTCCCAAAAGTAGAGCTCAATACACTTTTCAATGCAATTGCTTGGATACCCTGTTTTTAGTAAGATCCGTCGAACTCCTCAAAATCGTCATTAACTGCTGATTTCACCTCTACTCTGTTGGTAAATTTTTGACCACCGGGCCATTTTTTCAAGTCTCAGAAAAAGAATATAATTTGAGGGGGCTAAGTCTGGCGAGTAGGCTGCGTGAGGAAGTAATTCGAACCTTAACTCATTGATTTTGGCCATTGCAATAGCGGATGTGTGAGCTGGTGTCTTATCTTGCTGAAACAACACTTTCTTTTCAATCGAATGCGGCCGTTTCTTCTTGATTTTATAACTCAAACGTTCCAATAAGTTGGCATAATATTCGCCATTGATTGTTTTTCCTTTTTGAAGATATCCCTCACGCATCCTGAAAACTGACGCCATGATCTTGCCTGCTGATGCAACTATTTTTGCTTTCTTTAGAGCCCGTTCTCCCCTTCCAGTCCATTGCTTTGACTGTTCCTTTATCTCAGGTGTAAAGTAATGGACCCATGTTTCAGCCATGGTTGCGAATCCACGCAAAAACTCGGCTTTATTCCTGTGAAACATTGCCAAACAGTCGATGGAAACATCTTCAAGATGCTGTTTTTGATCTATTATGAGTAAACGCGGCACCCATCTTGTGAACAGCACTCGCATCACTAAACTTCAGCCAACATGCCATGTAAAGCACTTTTCGAAATATTTACCGTGCTTGCTAGCTCACGCGCGTTCAATCGACGGCTATCCAATACCATTTTGTGGATTTTCTTCACCATTTGTTCGACCACTGCAATGTTCGTCTTGGTAGCTCATACGGCCTGGTTTAAGCTCTGCCACCGAACATTTTACTGTTGTAAACGAAGGAGCAGACTCCCCCAGAGTAGAGTCTTGCTCGGCTTTTATATTGGTTGGAATGAGACCTTTCAATTAAAAGTATTGTATCACATAACGATTACCGATTTTTTTCCATTTATATAAATTCACTGGGAACGTTTACTAGTGATGGCTGCCAAATAAATACTGAACTACGTAACGGCTTCAAAGTTTGAACATAACCTTTACGGGTGGGTACTCTAACAATTGTTTTCAAACAACTACGGGCATCTATACGTCAGGTCGGGTACTTTTGAGACCACCTGGTATTCGGTATTGGTACTTATTCAATATCGCTTTGAATAAAGTCTTTGAATTGAGTGTCGGTACTCACTGAGTATTACTACTCATTCACTCCTACATCCTTCACTGACTTCCAGTCAAAGTTTGGTGACATTGGAGCCAGTGGAAGCGAAGTTATTGCGTCTAAAGTGACAGTATGTTTGTGTCATCGGTACAAAAATGAGTTTCGAACAAAGAGCTAACATCAAATTTTATTTTAAAATCGGTAAAACGTGTACCGAAACATTTGAATTGATGAAAAAAGTTTATAGCGATGATTGTTTATCTCGTGACAGATTCATGAGTGCTTTTCACGTTTCAGAGATGGTCATGAGGACATAAATGACTATGAATCAGTGATCATCGAAATTGTGCGTGAATTTATCAAAAATGAGCTGATATCATCGTTAAAATTCAATGAATCGGAGTTGAATGTCTCCAAAATATCTATTTATCGCATTTCAACCAATCATTTGGGCTTACGAAAGTTCTGTGCACGTTTTTTTCCAAAATAAATGAGACTTTTGTCATAAAAATCCACTCTTGTGACTGATTTTTTTTAACTAGAAATCGCATTTTAAACCATCAATCACTCACTGTATTCGCCTGATATGGTTCCCCTGTGACTTCTACCTATTCGGAAAATTGCATTTGGCCATAAAAGGAAAACGCTTTGCGTTGGTACAGGGCATCCAAAAGGCTTGTACCGACATCCTGAAGGACATTCCGGTCTCTTTGGAAAAGCTTTTAGATTGCGCAAAACAGTGTATCGAGGCCGGAGGAGAAAATTTTGAATAAATAAACTCGAATTTATCAGAACAAAGCTCCTGTCGTTTCTATTTTGGTTCAGTCTCGTTTATTTTAGAACGCACCTTATATATATATATATATATATATATATATATATATATATATATATATATATATATATATATATATATACATATACGAGTATATACATTGTTATGGGTGTTTGATTATTCATGTTGACTGCCGTTGGAAAAGTGATTCTTTTCTTGTGTTAGATAGAAATAAAATTTGAATGGTAAATTAAATATATTATCTGCGTTATGCATTATATTGACGATTGTAAATAGCATGAATCTATGCCGATAAAATGTGGAATACAAATATATTGATGCACTCTTATTTTTTGTGGTTTCATTGGATGGAAAAGGTGTTCACCATTTGATATTAGTACATTTTTATTGCTCATATTAAAATAAATATTTATCTTAAGATATCATTTCTTACGCAACGACTGGGTGCGTCAGATAAATATTTGTCAGAAAACAAATAAATAGCGTTGTTTTTTTAATTATATTTTTCTTTTTGTTTAAATTCACATTAATTTGTCGCTATAATAGATCTCAACGACAGCAGTCATTTGTTGTCATTTCAACGGAGTAGACGTGTGTGCATTCGTGCGTGAACTCTGAATGGCGAAGTTAGTGCAATCGAGTGAGGAATATAATCGGAGAGCGGCGGTTATGGAAAGTCTTTGCGCTGGATGGTCGCCAATAGAAGTTATAAGGTTTTTCGGGTATCCGAAATCCACAGTTTACGATATTGCTTCGAAGTATACAGCAGCGGAAAATTGTGAGGAAGGTTTTTCTGGTTCAGTAAGGAAAACTCTTTTCGGAGGATCCTGAGAGCTCGCTCAGAAAAATGGCGGCCATCTTGGGTGTAAGTGAGGCTTCCATACGTCGTAGAGGACCAAGAGGGACGTGCCCTATGTAACAAAGGTGCAACAGATGCTATCCGAGGGTACTAAAACAAAAAGCATTGCCCGCTGTTACTTGCTTCTGTATTCACTGAAGAACGAAGCTGTGGGTCGCATACAGTTCTGTCCTCCTAATAACCCAGCTTTAAACCCCCTGGACTATTACGTATGGAGCGTCATTGAGCGGGTTGCTAACAAGTCCAGACATTCTAATGTGGCATCCCTACAGGCCGTTGTTGAAGCAGCATTCATCAATTTAAAATTGAAGCGGTGATTGAAGTAAGCGGGGGTTACATTGAGTTATAAATTTAAGGAGAACATCTAGAATTAAAATATAATAACTTTTGTAGTAAATGTTAGTTTATAATATAAGTAATAAATAAATATAAACTGCATGTTCTTTCCGGATTTTGCTGACGCATCCTGTAGTTCCTATAAAATATTTTAATTTAAGTATTGGTGAGGAGAAAACCAAGTAGTTTGAAATTTCTGAAAGTGAATTGCAGTGTGCATAGAGAAATTAATAAACCATATAGTGAAATAAAGAAAATTTTGAGTAAAATAAGCGTAATTCTGAGAAAAACAGCCCAGCAGTAGATTTGTAAGTTACCCTCGACTTTAATTCGATTAAAGTTGGAAATCACCAGCTTTTAAGTTATTTCATAAGTATAATCTTCCTGTACATTGTAATTCTTAAATTCAATTTTGGAGCAGCCAGGCCCGCCGTAAGCGGGTGTGCACCGCACGCGGGCGGCACGTCTTGGGGGCGGCAAATACATATTTAATAAAAATATATTGAATTGATTTATGGAAAAATATTCAACGTAACAAAATCAAGCTGAAATATAAAAAATTTCATCATATGGACACTGAAACTCTAGCAGCACCGGCGCCGTGCAGTTAATATTTCGTATAACGTAAACATTTCTATCCACCAAAATCAAAAGGCGAAATGCGTGTTGGAGTTCGAACTGCCCGAGCTGAAATATAAAAAAATTCATCATATGGACGATGAACCTCCCACAGCACCGGCACCGCACAGTTAATATTTCGCATAACGTAAACATTTCGACCCTTCGGAATGAAAATGCGAAACAAAATGCACGAGGCGGTAGGGCGCTTGAAAATTAAGCACAGGGCAACAAACTATCTGGCCCAGTAGTTCTAAGTGCCGATGGGCACGAGCGTTTTTTAATGTTGCGTCAATTCAGCGGTACCGCAAATGCCATTTAAATACTATGTGATGATATTGGACAGCATACACGGCGGAACGCTGCAGTGCCGCCCGCTGCGGCATTCTAAATAGTATTCCAACAACATTTGTGATGCTGTTGTCGACGAAACGTTGAAATTTGCTCATGTGCACCGACACTAAGGCTCTTGTGCACGGACACGCATGCAGAGAATCAACTTAGTCGCTCGAATTTGTTTTCTTCTCAGAACTATCGTACTACCTATATGAAGTTATTTAGGAAAAGGTTCTTTTATCTCGGTGTGGTTAATTCAAGTCGCTTAAACTAGGTTTTTCTCTCAGTCAAACTATTAGTTCTAATGGAAAAGGTTCTTTCATTTCAATCTGCTAACTTAAGAACAAATACTAACATTGTAATTTCATTAGTGAGTGGATTTACGTTTCAAAGTTTTATATCAGTGTTAAATACATATGTAAGTGAACAAATTGCAATTATGGTAAGTGTCTAAGTTTATTTATCGACTTGTCTAATTGATTCCCAGTAATTGTCTGTTAGTTAGCATTTGTAGAACGAAAGTAAAAGAAGTTACGACTTTGCGTTGGAATCTTGTTTAAACTGGAAGTTGGAATCTTGTTCAAATTTCCTTTACATTTAAATCAAGAAAACCTTGAGACATTTGATTCATCTGGAAAAATCATTAAAATCAGTTTATAATTAGCAAATATATCGGGTAACGCGTAAACAAGCAAACATAAATACTTTTTTAGGGTTTTGTAAAATTATTTTACAAAACCTTTCTAAAATCGGTACTGTCTGTCTGTCCGTCACAGCATGTTTCTCGGAAACTGTAGAAGCTAGAGACATGAAATTAAGCAAGAAGGTAAATAAAGTCGGTTTGAATAAATTTTTATAAGGGTTTTAAAGGGAGTCTCCCCATATATCGAGGGGGTCGTTATACATTTTCTTTTTGCCAAAAGTATCCTATATACAGTGAGTGTAAAAAGTGTACGTACGACTATAAACGTTCAAGAAAAATCATTATTTATCCGAACCGTTACAACATTTTCAGTATCTTTTTGCACCATATCATTCTTTTAAGACTAGGGAGTGACAAAGTGTTCAAAAAAATCAATTTGAAAAACTTAGTAGTAGCGAAACGTTTGACAAAATATTAATACTCCCTTTTAGATGCGCAAAAAGTCTTCGTACGGTTGCACTTTCTTATAAGTGCATGGAAGAAAAACCGTTAATTTTTCCAAATTTGGGGGGAAAATGAGCAATTGGTTAGTTAGAAGGACGATTCGACCCGATTTAGCTATTTTGAGTGCTACTGTCAAATGGCTTGATTAATGATTAGCCAAAGCAAGCCTTTAAAATGAAAGGAAGCTAGCGACATAGAGAAAAAGTCACCATCGGACATATAATCGTACGTACACTTTTTACACTCACTGTATGAGAAGTTTGCGTCCCCCTCTTCGCTAAAAGTCTGAAATCATGCAGGTAGACCTTAATGAGTAAAAAGGCAACAGAAGCCAAAATTCGATCAACTTTGTTAATAATAGTATGATCTTTAGGGTTTTGTAAAAAATTGTTTTAACAATAAAAATTTCAGATAGTATGAGTAACATGATTTTCTTTGAGATCTCATTAAATATTACTTCATAATATTATAAGTACTGCATTGCAGCTTCCACAGTTTTATAAGCTTTGAAACCCCAGCTCGTCAAATATTTCATACAGCTCATGGCTGTATCGAATTCGCCATTGGTCCCCTTCTCGCTTCGCTCCAAAGATTCGCCTCAAGACCCGCCTCTTGAAGGCGTTCAACATGTTTGCGGATGCTTGGGTGAGGGTCCAAGTTTCACACCCATAGCATAGCACAGGTCTTATCATTATTAGTGCTTGCATATCATAGTATGAGTACAAAACCCTTCTGACACGAGCGTAGGTCTGTCTACCCGACTTGTTTTAATTTGATTGGAAGGATAGTAGGTACTTAATGTCTGACTTTGTACCGCTTCAATTGACGTGTAATGACCTAGAAAATAAAGTTCTTTTGAGTTTGAGTGGAGTCAATATCCATTTTTTATTTTTGGCCGAAAATGAAATATTTACTTAAAATTTCAGGAACCGCAAAGAAGGAGAAAGCTTTCTGGAGCACGATTTCGGCAGCAAAAGCGAGAAAAAGATGCACGGAACGAGAAATTGATGGGTTCCTTACGAACATTTTTAAGAAAGCCAGAAAGTAAGAAATCAACACCTCAAGCAAATTTTGATGAAGCCTCAACAAACGCAGCTTTAAATCCAGGAACGATGGAAGTATCTCAAGAAAATTATGTAGATTGTAATCCTTTGTCAGAAAGAGACACTAGTCAAATAAGACAAACCTGTCCTGAAGATGTGGTAAGCATTTTATCGTCATCAGTGGTATGCGACAGTTTATATTTAAATGATGACCCCGGTTTGTGGCCCACTAGATTGACTAGTGATCTTGTTAATATTTTGGTTAGTCGTGGTCCCATACAAGTGGTTAACTATGATTTTCCCCCTAATGACGATGGGAGAAAGTTCAATGACAATTATTATTTCCGAAATCTCCCTAATCGAGAAAAATTTAAGAGAGAATGGCTTGTTTATTCTATTTCAAAAGATTCATTATATTGTTTTTGTTGCAAAATATTTGGGAAATCTTTAAGTAGTTTCTCTAATTTGAATGGATTTTCTGATTGGCAACATTTATCATCAGCGCTGAAAAGACATGAAACAAGCGTGTCTCATAATGAAAATGTGAAATCATGGGTACAATTGAATAAAATGTTAAAAAATAAAATCACTGTAAACCAAATGCAACTGAAACTATTAGAGTCAGAAAAAAAACACTGGTGTGATGTGTTGGAAAGAATTATAGCCGTCATAAAGTTTTTATCTCAACAATGTCTAGCTTTTCGAGGCACGTCTAAAACTTTATATGAGCATGATAACGGTAATTTTCTAAAAGCAATAGAAATGATAGCATTATTGGATTCAGTCATGCGTGAACATAATCACAGAATCCAGGCCTCGAAATTTGATTCCAACCGTATGGCCCACTATTTAGGCGATCAAATTCAGAACGAAATCATTGATTTACTTGGCACCACAATAAAAAATAACATACTAGATAAAATCAGAGATTCAAAATATTTCTCCATTATATTAGATTGTACACCAGATGTAAGTCACACAGAGCAAATAACTGTGGTGATCAGGCATGTTTTCTTAAATAATGAAACTAAAATTGTTTCAATTTGTGAAAATTTCATTGGCTTCTGTCCAATCACTAATTCCACAGGTGAAGGTCTGTTAAATTTTGTTTTAGATTTATTTTCAGATTTAAATCTTAACCTTCAAAACTTACGTGGCCAAGGTTATGATAATGGCTCCAACATGCGGGGAAAATACAACGGGTTGCAAAAAAAATTTTAGAAATTGATAATCGTGCATTTTACGTTCCCTGCTCGGCTCATAGTCTTAATTTGGTAGTCAATGACGCAGCCAATATCACACACGAAACTGTAAATTTCTTTAATATAATTCAAGAAATTTATGTTTTCTTTTCATCATCTACAAAAAGGTGGTCCGATAATTTGCAAATATTTGCCGGGCTTCAAATTAAAAGCTTTAGGTTCCACAAGATGGTCTAGCAGAATCGATGCAGTGAAACCATTACGGTATCATATCGAAAAAATATTTGATGCCTTGCTGGAAATATCTGATAATGCATCGGCGGGATGGGATTGTACGACATCTCACAAAGCTCATTCCCTTGCGTTGAGCATTCAAAATTATAAATTCATATGCTCAGTAATAACTTGGTTTGATATTTTAAACGAAGTTAATACTTTGAGCAAAATTATGCAAAACCCCACAATGAATACTCAAATCTGTGTAAATTTGTTAGATAAATTGATTATTAAGTTCACCAAATATCGCACGGACAAACAGTTTGAGAAAATATTAGAAGAAGCTTCCAATGTGGCCCAAGCTCTAAACGCACAAACAGATTTTCCACCAATAAACACCATTAGCCCAAGACGAAGACCAACACAGTTTCAATATGAGCATAGCGATGAAGTTTTACTAGACACTAAGATCAAATATAAAGTAGAGTTTTTTTTCAGAATCCTAGATCAGTCGCTCCTCTCTCTAAAGGATAGATTTGAAGAGTTAAAAACATTTACCGATGTATTTGGCTTTTTAACAATAAATTATTTAATTACAGCAATGATGACTTAATTAAACATTGCAAAGATTTACATTTAAAGCTTAAAGATAATTCCAATGGGGAAACAGACATTGACGGTATCGATTTATTTAATGAAATCAGAGATTTAAATTTGCATTTTCCAGAAAACCAGTCGAATGATCCGCAGGCCTTGTTACAATATCTTTTTACTAATGACTTGATTTTAACATTTCCAAACATAACAATTGCGCTAAGAATATTACATACATTGCCAGTTTCAGTTGCATCTGGTGAAAGGTCCTTTTCAAAGCTTAAAATTATAAAAAACTATTTAAGGTCAACAATGCACCAGCAAAGATTAAGTAATTTGGCTTTAGTTTCGATTGAACATGAAATTTTAGATAGCTTGGATACGAAAAAATTAATAGCAGATTTTGCAAACATAAAGGCAAGAAGAGCTCAATTTTTGTAAATAATACATATTCATATAGCTTTGTGTTGAGTAAAACATTACTATGTATTTAAATAAAAAATAAATTTTGGCCGTTTAAATCGCGTTTAATTTATGTATTTACGTCGTGGGTTCAATATCATAAGGAACAAACGTTTTTGTATATGAACATATCATTAGCCTGGGTATTTTCCGAATACACTCCGTTTGATATCGCTTGAAATGCTTTTTATATAAGCGAGAGTACCTTGTTGTTCCTTCTACCATGGGGCGGCATAATGGGTATTGCACACGGGCGCACAAACAGCTAGTGGCGGGCCTGGGAGCAGCATAAGCGTCCCAAATATATATGAAAGTGTTTAAGGGCAAAAAATTATACACACCCGTACACAAGTATAAAAAAAATCGATTTTTTGAGCTTGTGATTGTTCTTTTTATTGTTTTCAACAGCATTTTATGATTAAATCTTGTATATAAACTACAAAATAAATTATTTTGTTATAATTTATAATCATTACATTTAAATATTGCATAAAAATATTGAAAAATACCGAAAATATCATGACAAGTCCAATCAGGTTTTTTTCATCAATGTGTTCACCTCGTGTTTTGATGATTGCAGCGCAAATTCTTGGAAGCCTTTCGATCGATTTTTGAACTGTTTTCCGTTGGTCACGCATATGTTCTTCACCTGCCGGTCGACCTCCTCCCATAATAAGTCGATCGGGTTGACGTCAGGGGATTTCGGCGGTCAATCCATTATTTTGCTCTCACCTTTCTTTTCCCTGGACGGTAGATAGTTCATGCACAGATCTGAGGTGTACTTGACAACCAAACGAATGTCAGCTGGAATGGCACTTCGTTGAAGAATATTGTGATAGTGTTTCTTCCGCATTATTCCGTTGATTCTGACCAGTTTTCCAACACCATCATAGCTGAAACACCCCCAGACCATCACGGAGCCTTCGCCACATTTAACTGTTGGCGTAATACATTGAGGATTATGCAGCTCATCTTTATTTTGATGAACATACTTGCCGCCTGGATGCGAAAATTTGAACTGTGATTCATCGATCCATATATATTCTCGAGCAAACAATATTCTTTTCCGCTCGGTTTGTGGTCGTAGAAGTGGTGTTTTCACAGTAACGCGACCAAAAGATCCTTTCCTTCGCAAAGGCCGTTTGGCAGTATCCACCGAAATTGGGTTCGTCAGGGTTTCGTAGATTTCGGCATGAATTTCCGGTGCTGTTTTGAACCGATTTTGCTTGCCCATCAATAAAATGTGTCGATCATCTGCTTGAGTTGTTTTTTGGTCGGCGAGAGCGTTTTCGATTAATATTTTATTTGTGTTGGTTTGGGCGAACACCAACAATATTTGCAATTTCTTAATTGTTTTACCAGTCTTTCTCAAAATAAGTATTTGTGAATGTTTTTCAAGTGAAATTTCTTTATTTCGAGCGATTTTCAGCGGTCGCAATTGGTTTTGCGCGTGTAAACAAATACGGGAATGAGTTTGACAGTTCTAGTGCACAAAGAACACAGCAGAGGGCCCAAAGAACCGTTATTTTTTTTAACACACTCAAATGATCCAGAATGACTGTTTAAGACATTAGTGTCCATATTTGAATACTTTAAAATAAACAACTAGTTGTTATATTTGAAATTACAGAGCAAAAATGATGCTACTTAAAAATAAGAAATTTTGGTTCCTTCAAAATTCGATCATTTAGACTAATAATAATTAGCTAATTTAAAGCAAATGTATGTAAATCACAATAAAATAGTCTATTTTCTAGTTCATATAGAATAACATAAAATGCGGTTGAACACAATAAAAAAAAACAATTAGCAACCAAAAAATCGAGTTTTTCGATGATGTACTTATATTTTTGCATGGTAGTGTACTTTTGTACTCGAAATTCAAACTGGCGTTAACATAAATGCCTAGGCATTTTCATTGATTTTTTTGTAAAAAATTTTTTTCATATATTGCTATGAATTTCAACAATTTGAATTGCTGTTAGCCCCTAAAATTACATGTAGATTAAACACAATTTCATTTGATATAAATATGTTTCCTTTTCTTTAATAATTCCCATTTGATTAAGATTTAGCTTCTGAAGAAAATGAAATTAATCGATTGTATGCGATTTTGCACAAAAAAGAATAAAAGGTTGCAGCATTTACAATTTTTTTATTTAACCATCATCTTTTCTTTCACAGCTAATATCAATATAAATAATAAATGAGAACGCGATGTGTCCGTAAATGCCATGTTGAGAACATTAATAATTTTTTATTTGTAGTTGGGAGGTGAAAGCTATTCACGCTTCGAGTGTGGGGCTCTCAAAGCCTCAAGACGACCCACTAAACACCTTCCTTGTCAGCCCGAGATCCTTGCCTGGAACCGTTTGAGAACATTAACTATTGTGTAAATCGCATGTTATTGATTTCAAGGCAGTCAATGAACGGTTGTGTGCGATCCGTAGAAAAGCAAAATTCTTCAAAATCTGGCTGATAAATGTTCACGTCCCGACCGAAGAAAAGGATGAAGAAACGAAGGAAACGTTCTGCGATCACCTGAAAAGACTAGTCGACTCATTGCCTACAAATGACACAAAAAAATTCTGGGTGATTTCAACGCTAAGGTTGGCAATGAGATATCTCATTGGGGAACGACTGGAGGATATTGCCTCCACGATGAAACAAATGACAACGGCCAGCGCCTGATTGACTTTGCATGTAGCAGAAATCTAGTCATACGTTCGACTTGCTTCCCACATCGACGCATGACGTGGATATCATCGGATGGCAACACACAAAACCAGATCGATCATGTTCTGATCTAACAACGTTGGGCCTCGAGCATACTTGACGTCCGTACATACCGAGGAGCCAATACTAACTCAGATCATTCCTTGGTCAAATCAACCTATCGATGTCGTATGTCAAAGGCATATTCAGCGAAGACCAGCCCGCCACAAAAATTTGACATCGAAAGGCTCCAAACGGCGTCTGTGGAAAAAATTTCACGGAGATCCTCGACAACCAGTTGGCTCCCATCTTATCAGACGTATCTTAAAGACAAGCAACGAGCTCTGGATGGAAATGAAAGCGGCTATTAAGACCGTGGCAGAACAGACGATCGGACACCAAGCCCGGGGCAAAAGAAATGATTTGTTCGATGATAAGTGCCAGAATGCGTTAGACAAAAAGAATCAGGCGTACAAAGAATATGTAGGTAGGAAAACCAGGACGAAGAGAGAACACTATGAAAATCTGAGAAGAGTAGCGAATAAGATAATCAGAATTAAAAAAAGAAAATACTATGATGACCAATTGAAAAGTAGCATACAATTAAGAGTACAGAGGATTCATTAAAAATAGTTTAGTGCGAACTTTGCATTCGCTAGAAAACTTACGTTACTGTAACAAAATTTTTTTTTGTTGATTAAAAAATGACAAAAAATTAATATATTGTGATGTTTAATGTTAATCGAGGTATTGAATATTATTTACACGTTTCTATTTATATGAGCTAATCAATAAAAATTAGAATTTAATTTTGTAATACATAAATTTAATAAATAATAAATTGTTAGATGGAGAATACTGATCTTCTTTTCTCTCCACCGGTTATGAGAGCCGCAACGTTGGCGGGTTCTTCCGTAAACATCAGCTAGCCATCGGGCGAAGCTCCCTCTTCTTCTGATGTTACAGGGGCTCTCGCCAGGTATGATTGAGGTTCAACTCTTAATACGGTCAAGTCATAGTTTTTTATCTTTGATCTGGTTGGCAAGGGCACAACTACCATCCGGATGCCCCACTCTTTTTGTGGGCTGTGAATATCCACGTCAACGACAGATTCGTGTCCGACTTCGCGCGCGGTTAGGTTGGAAAGGCCGTCGCGTCTCTTTGTTGTAATGTCCTTTGGTCGGTTACCTCGGCCTTCAACACCGGTCGAATGTGTCCCGGATTGACCTTTGCAAGAAAATTGTAAGCGGGAAATTACTTTGTAGTGGGCCCTTGCGCTGGCGGAAAGAATTCACCCCACGACACCGCAACGCTAGTTGATAGCACGTTTATGCATCGCTAGACAAGGTGGATCCAGCTGAGTACTGATCCTTCGCTCGCTGAGGCAGCAGTCCACCGCTGTAATCCTGAACGGACATTTTAACATCCACGACACCGCTATCCACATTCTGAAATTCATCAGACATTTAGGAAAATTGAAAAGATCACCTTTGCCGGGGGTCACCAGTTGTAACTAACTAAAGCAACAATACTTTATTTTGTATGATCAAATCCAACATGCATTTGGATCAACGGTCCCAATAAAAGAGAACTTTTCTACTACGGTTTTACCATTGTGTATATATTTGTATAGAAACACAATATCAATATCAAATATATACACAATGGTAGTATGTTATTGTCTTCAATAATTGAACGAATTGTGAATTCGGCGGATGTTATCTACAATAATTCAGCAAACTTGTTTGTAGTAATGTGTGGTGTTGGGCGATTGCTGTCCATAGTATTTAAACGAATTGGGCGAATGTTGTCTACAATAATTCTGTGCCTGTGTTAAGTAATGCCCATAACACTGCATGTCTTGTTATCAAGGCTACATTAACACGAAGGCCGGGCTTCCTACGGTGGATTATAATAGCCCCATAAGTAATTAATGACCTTATTGCTGAAGCGTAGACCAAGTGAGCTAGTTTAAGGCTTAACTCCATTTCCTCCCGACCAGTCGCTTTCTAAATTTTGTATGAACATTTTTGCTTTGTCAATACTTGGTTGGCTTCAGCTGTAGTGATGAAAATGACAACATTCTAGGGCTTAGTGGATAGCACAAGCTCCAATTTGTGTTGTTTAGAGGTTGCGGTCCGCATCAGACCAGAAACAATTTCTGTCACTAGTCAGTATCACTTCTTATTGGTGTATGCTTACGCTCTTCAACTGTGAATACCTATGCTATTGGTAGTATTTGTTACCTAAGCTTTAATTTTTCTTCCAATTATTAGTTCTACCTTCATTTCCTCAAATATAGATCAAGAATCAATACCATATCTTTTGGTGGCTGCAACTACGCTATCTGTTTATACATTGTTGAAGGCTCCTATAATGTCGATGAAGGGTAGGGTATGTCTTTTGATGGTAAAGTCTCTCTTTTCTCATTGCTATGAGTGTAGTGGTGTCTCAGTCAAACGACGCCGCTTGTAAGGACACAGCACCGTTATGTTCACAATTCCTTTTTTATGAGCGTATATCCACTAGCGCCTTCAAAGACCTGATTAGAGATTCTCTCCAAGCACGAAGTTGTATGGAATAGTATCTACTAATAATATTAATGTTATATTCGAAAATACTGAGAAATTCTTTTCTACTATTGTACGAGGGCAAAGATCTGGAAATAATGGAAACTGTAGTACAAGCAAATACTTTTTGCACTGGGCATTAACAACTGTTACGATTCCTTTCGATTTATTCTCATCTTAGCTAATTTGCAATCAGCAAAGAAATGAAATAGACCACAAACATAATCAAATGTATATTTCAGTACATAAAACAGTATCAAATTTTTCTATTTTGTTGATGGATAATAATATAAAACTGTATTACCAGGAAGTTGCCATCTCGAAGCTTGTAATTCGATTAATTGAAGGAGAGTGCGCCGAATAGTGGGTGCGCTTGTATTGAGGAAAGTGTCTCTTACTGCTGAAAGAAGTGCATCCAGCTGTTGTGGGAGATGTGTTTCCAAGTCGCGACCAACACAGGTTAGCACAAAAAACAGGCACTCAATCTATTGCGTTGGTGAGAATTAATAATTTTGTATTATTGAAAAATAAGTGAAGTGTTTCATATATGACATTACCTCGGAAAGAGAGCGCACGGGAGGTTTTACGCAATCTTCACAACACTTTGCAAGTAGGGACAATAAAATAAGGGGTGGTGATTCTCCTTTACTTTGACTATTTCTTTGGAGTTGCCGTCGTTTCAGCTGGCAGAACATTTCTGTTAAAAATGACATAAAAGATGTAAACCGCGTCCTAGATGGTGATTTCATTCCTTGTATTGAATAAAGAACCTGTGAAAGAAAGAAGCATATATCTCGTTGAAACATACTCAATAAACTATAATTTTCATTAGCTTATTCACAAAAAAGGACAAAAAATTTGAGTTTTTGGAGTTTTAAACAAAGCTTTTTTTTGAAAAGAAGTCGGGTCTTGTTTTTTTGAGCGAGCAGTCGGGTTTCAACTCGTTTGAGCCATCTGCGGTTCTAAGGGATGTCTGGAGGGAAATTACTTTATATAAGTTTAGGATGGGTTAAACAGGTAGGCTGTAGGTGAGGTCAGGTAGAGGGATATTAGGTCTTTGTTTTTGGGCTGTTAGGTGTCCGTCTGTTCTGGGTCATTTCGCTTCCGTTTTCTTCTGAGGATTTGATCTAGTACTGAGAAAATTGTGCCGGAATTTCTAATAAGTTATTCGTAGATAATATTACCGTCTGTCTTTCTATGTTTACATATTTGAAATCATTCTACCATGTCAAGTTTCGTTCCTTGCTTTAATTGTTGTAGGTACGTCGCATAGTTCGAGTCTGCTCTGTTGTGTTAGAAAGATCGTAAGTGTTTTTGTATCTTGTCGCTAGTTTTCATGTCGTATTTACTATGTATACCATGTCGCAGTCGTTGCATATCAGTTTGTATTTGCGCTGTTCTGGTATATTGATGTGACATTCAGTTTTGGTTTCAGTTTGTTGTCAATGTTGCTGTTAGCTTAGAGTGGAGTTTGCAGTTTGTAGTTCTTAGGGAAGTTTTATAGTTTGTATGCCATTTTGCCTACGTATGTTAACGAAATGTACTTGTGTATTTTTGTCAGTAGGCGTTCCTGTTTTTGTTTGTACCGTGTAATAAGTGTGTCAATGTCACGTTGTTTGCATTCTTTATTACTTGGTATATATATATATATATATATATATATATATATATATATATATATATATATATATTTTTTTTTTTTTGTGGTAGGGAGGTGGAGGCATTTATGCCCGCCGAGTCTGGCAGTGTGGGACTCCCATGGAGGATACCTTTGGACTACCCACTAAACACCTCCCCTGTCAATCTGAGAACCTAGCCTGGAACCGTTTGACACATTACTTCGGGCCAGGTCTCGTTTTGTTACGCCGTGGGGCGCCTTCAAGCTGGGGAGTCCCTTTTCTAGCGGGAGGGGAGAGGGGAAGAGGAATTGCCAGAAGAGCGATCCCCCAGCCCCAGTGCCTCCGGCTGCTGTGAGTCCCTTTTATATTTTAGGACTGCCCGAGCATAATGTGCCACCTGGTTCCATTTGTCAACCGATTCGAGCATCACCGCAACTATATTATCCGGGGTGAGCTCTCCCGTCTCCCTGTAGAGTTCCCTTCGCAGCCTGGCCCATTTGGTACACGCAAAAAATGTGTGACAGGCATTGTCCTCCTCTCCTGGGCAAAACCGACAATCGGGAGACCGTGACTTGCCGATCTTGTGCAGGTAAGACTGAAAACACCCGTGCCCGCTCAAAAGCTGGGTCAGATAGAAGTCAGTCTCACCATGCCTTCGATTTAGCCACGGTCTCACATCCGGGATGAGGCGCGCAGTCCACCTTCCCTTCGTGCAATTCCTCCAAGACTGCTGCCAATCGTTTAGCGAGCGTTGTCTCTCCTCGCGGACAACCATCTCCCTCGCATCCTCGTTTCGGCGCAGGTAAATAGCGCGGCGCTCTCTAGCAAGGAGGGCGACAGGTATCACGCCTGCAATCACTCTCACCGCCGAGTCGGAGACTGTTGGATACGAAGATGCAATTCTCAGTGCTCCTCTTCTCTGTACCTGTGCCAATCGTTTTCGGTATACCTCCTTGCTGAGAGCGTCGCCCCATACCTCTGCTCCGTACATTAGCACTGACCCTACAGCACTCATCAAGAGGCGTCTTCTTGATGGGCTGTGTCCCCCTACGTTGGCCATAAGTCGACTCAGGGCCGATATTCCCGAAGCAGCCTTCTCAGCCGTTGCCCTGATTTGCTCAGAGAAACTCATCTTCGAGTCGATCAGTAGCCCCAGGTACTTCACCGCTGGCTTCGATTCGATCTGTATATCTCTATATGTATATATATTGGAGATGTTGTTTAATTCGCTGGTGTAGTTAGTGGGAGTCATTAGGATTGAGTGGGGTCACTGCATCATTGATCTGTACGCTGCTACTTTATGTTGTGAGGGATGGTTAGATGTTACGTATATGGTATGCTCAGTTATGGTTGGTTTTCTGTATATTTCGTAGTCTAATCGTTTTTATTCTCATGTCATGGCAATGTCCATATAGTTGAGTTGTCCATGTGTATAGCTCTATAGCTTCCACTTGGATGCCCCGCTCTTATTCAGGGGTGATAAGTGTTCGTAGTAAGGATGAAATCGTCTCGCGTTGCGCGCACATTAATCGAGCATCGGCGTCGATTTCCATAGTTCATCCCTTCGGTAGAGTGGCTCGCCGGTCGACACATTTTATCGGTTCGATCGTGCGTTTTCTCGATTATCGAACAATTCGTGAATGCGAAATCTTTTTGTAGTGGGCCCTTGTGCTGGGGGAAAAAACCCGCCCCACGACATTGCAATGCTACGCTGCAAGCGCATTCACGCGGCACTAGACAAGGCCGATTCTAGCTAGCATTAATATCATTGCTCGCTGAGACAGGAGACCATCGCTGCAGTCCATTACGGACCCGTTCAACACCCATACAGCGCACAAAATGTAAAATTGCTTTTAAAAATCCTACTGAAACCTATCTGATCAGTCTATCGATACGCAACAGCAAGTTTTCTCGGAAATTCAAAAATGCAACCATGCAATTTTTTAAACAGGTTTAAATTAACGACTCGAGAGTATAAACACTACTGCTAATTAAATTTGTTTTTATTTTATCAATCGTTGGTTTTGAATTAGCATTTTGCTTTTATTCTGTCTTGTCTTTCGCAGTGCTACCTCTCGGCTCTATAACAACGACTTTTTATTTTTAACATACATCAAATATACATCGTTTTATTCTACTCGAACCGCTGAAGTAGTTCAACAGGTTATAGACCCGGTGGCTGTTGTTATCAAATGAAATTGAAAAAAATAGCGAAAATATCGATTAGTTCTACGATAACTGAGCTGTAGTATCACAGTGAATATTTTCGCATAGTTCTGCTGCTATGTTGAGTAAAGGGTCGTCTCAGGGCAAATGTGAATGGATTTGTTGGAAGAGCAATTAGGCAGCGGCATATTCCATAAGTTAAAGCGGCATATTCCGTAAGTTAAAGGGCACAAATTATAAGCTGAGGAAATTTAAATCAATGCTATAGAAGCCTGACCAAGGTTAGGGCTGTGGCTAAGAGCCAGTACGAGAGATATGATGGTATAGCGATGGCCATTTTGGTTTCACCGGTCGACGCAGGGTAGACTAACTACATTCTGAAGCGCAAGACGGCGAAAGAAATTGCGAAAATTATCCAATTTACATGAGAAACGCAGTGAGGTTCGCATCATAAGTTTATATAAAAATTATTTCTCATTGAGGACGACGGAACAGTCAAAGTCAGTCGCACAGCACAAAAAATCCAAGACCAAGGCGAAAACTCTTTGATAATATCAAAATAGTGCGCATAAATAGCAGTTTGGAATCGAATTTTCACAATTTCAAAATAGTCTGGTAAACTATTAAAGAGACCAGAACTTGGTTGCACAATTGTAGTTAGAAGAGGACCAAATGAATAAGATGGGTGACGCTCCTTCAAATGCTACTTTCAGTGCTAAGTTCAAGTCGAAGCAGCAGTTTGGATAGGCGTATCACATGATATGATATATCTTACGTTGAATATGAATATGTATAACATGAAGGAAACAAATATGAAATTAATGAATTGATTCATTTTGTGCGTACTAACAACAGCTGTAGTTGAGAATGCGCAAGTGCTGCTACTGTCAACTCGAGAATCAATTGGGATATTTAAATGTGGAAGCAATCAAGCGCATGTGCAAAGCCAGGACATTTTTTTCTGCGAGGACTGTCATGTTGGAAAAATGCAGTGTGTTTCACACAAATCAACACAAGAGCAGCAAAGGGCGTGGACCGATGGAAGAGACGGGCATAGGCGGAATACACTGTTTTCACCTAATCAAGGATGAGGCAATGAGTTTGAAGTTTGTGTATTTTTTGGCCAGCAAAACTGGGGTGTACAACAAGCTCAAGGCAATACTACCGCTTGTTTGCAGCAAAATAGACAATTTGGTGAAAGGTGTTCGTTTTGACAATAGCACCGAGTTTGTCAACGATCATTTTTTTGCGCATGCTGTCGAAAGCCGGGCGTGTAAGGCACGAGATGCAAACCATTGGACAAACGTGGTGCAAACCGCCGTGAACATCTTAAACCAATCGTCAAATAAGAAGTGCCCGACGTTAACGCCGAACGTGGAGTGTCAAACTAGATATGAGTCATGGGCACATGTTTGGCAGCGAATGCTTCGTGTGAATGCCGGTGTAGAGTGGACGGAAGGAATTGGATGCCATAGCCAAAAATTAATGAGAAAATAATGAACCACGTTCATTTGGCTAATATCGGTGGTAAAGGCGATGATCATTGTGAAGACGACGTTGATAATGATGGCGATGAAAGCAAGATCATCTAATTGTGAGTGGATATTCACATATGAAGAGACAATGAGATCAAATAAATCGGCCAAATGGAGTAACGTAATGAAAGATGAATTGTGCTCATGCAAAGAAACTCGACATAAAAATTGGGAAAACGTCTAAAGAATGGAAATGCAGTCAGTTGTCAATGGGCTTACAAGCTCAAACCGAGCCCATCTGGTCAAATTTTCAAGATACAACGAGAAAGAGTTGATTATGGTTAGACATGTTCACCATGGATTCTTTAAAATTCCATTCCTAGTCATTACTACAGCTGAAAATATGGAGACGGTGCAATTTACGTTAAATTTGCATTTCTAAGTGATGATGTGGACAGAGAGATATTTTTGGAGACGCCAACGGATTGAACATAGGAGAAAACGATGCTGTTTGTCATCTCAAGAAAAGCCTGTATGGACAGAAACATGCGTTGCGTGTTTGGAATAAGAAATTCATAAATCTCCTGGAAGATTTCGACATGGGTCAGTTGAAGGCAAATACACATGTGTTCGCTCGATGTATGAATTGGGTCAAAGTCATAATGATGCTATACGTGGACGACGGACTGATTTTGTCGAAATCAAGCGGATACTGAAAGTACTGATGAGCGATCTGAGTGATCAGTTAGAAATGATACGAGGCAGCGACGATCATTGCGTTGAAATGGAGATACATTAAAGTCAAAAGAAGTCAATTTTCTTCAATCAGAATGCATACATCTACAAGGTTGTCAAGAAACTCAAAATGTACAATTTGGAGCACATCTCCATACCAGATGACAGAAATGTCGTATTGACAAAGTCATGTGAAGAGGGCAAAGTTGACTTCCCATGCCGGCTAGCGATGGGACGGCTTATGTTTGCTTCGATGATGACTAGACCAGACATTTCATATGCAGTGCGAGAAGTCAGCCGATATTTGGACAATGCAACGCCACCGCAGCAGTCAAACGCATTCTTCGTCATTTGGATAAGAGGACTGAACGTGAGATCGAATATTTTGGGTTATCGACAGCATTGAAAAGAGATTGTGATACTGGTTTTGCATGCGATGTTGACATGCGAAAATCTACTACAGGGTACGCATTTATTTCGGTTTAGGGTTTGGTCACATGGAAGAATCATCGGCAGAAGGCCCTCAAAGCTAATAAAGCTGAATTCATGACAGTGTGTGAAAAAGTGAAAGAAGCGTAACGTCCACTACATCGTACACCAACAATCAGAGTGCAATTCGGCTTATCAAAAATCTGAGTTCTATCAAGGAACCAAGCGCATCGATATTCGGCTGCATTTTATTCGGCAGCTGTATGAACCAACGGCGATTAAATTGACTACTTGCGCATGGAGAAACGATTGAGCGATGTATTAACCAAGCTGCTGACTATTTATACTTTTGTCAAAAATGTCGAGATGTTTGAAATAATTAGTGGGAGTATAGATTTCAAACTAGTTTCCCGCTTTCATTCTGTCAAAGTTTATTGCCGCGTCGCCTTCACGGCATGGATTTTGGTTATCATTATTTGATGCATTCTTTGTGTCAGTCAGTCTAACCTCGACCAGCTTACTGCAACATCATCATCATTGATATCATAGCTTCAATTCGGGCCTTCGCCTCCAGTAATAGTCTCCTCCAATCATCACAATTTGTTTGCTAATTGGAACTCTCAAGCAGGCACCTGCTGTCGGCATCAATTGAATCTTCTTATGCTTTCGTTAGTTTCGCAACTGGATGTTTCAGTCGCGGTTTACTCTTCAACGTACCTACATATGTCCTCCCCATTGCAGTTTGCGTAATTTTACGCATGCGGATATATCTGGGTCATCAAAGAGATTAAACAACTCATTCTTGTGACGAAGTCTCTACTCTGCTCCATGCTTTACTTAGCCATATATCCTCCTGAGCCCGTCCAGGGCTTTTTCGGAAATATTTCTAAGAGTCCAAGTTTCGCATCCATACAGCAGCACAGGTCGTATTAGTGACTTGCATATGCAAGCATTATTTCCCCTGTGAACATCTCTGGATCTTAGCATAGGAATTACTAAGAAGTAGGCTTTGCTCGCTGCCTTTATCCTTTTCCAGGCAGACGAACGGAAAGACAGGTTGATTTCAATAGATTTTTGTGTGTACAATCCATAACAAGCCGAGTAGACAGGACCAGGGCCTTGTCAGAAGGGTCAGGCACTGAACATATGAAATGCAGACATTTACAGATATGAACTCGTATGTTAAATCATATGTTTAAAGGAAAAAGTTAATTATTTTGTTTGTTTTATGCCCTCACACTGATTCCCTTTTATTTAAACAAGCTGTTGAGACCAAAAATAAGCAAAAAATGACGATTTTTCTGTTTGAAGGAAATCATCTCATTGTTGTTGCTGTGATGTATGAAAATTTAAATCGCCATAATTTTACTAGACATGGTAAGTTTCCGATAAAAACTACAGGACAGAATAATCTTGTATTGAGCTACTTTGATACCAAATTTCATTAAATTTGAGGGAGTCCGATTTATTGGCAAGAATGTGAAATTCATAAGTCCTACTAGTATTAACAAACTTGAGCGAATTTTGACTTCTGAGGTATTTGTCATTGTTGTAGTCATAGAGAACTGTCTTCGCAACTATTTCAGATTTTTCAGTCCACAGGTGTCCAATTGCCAGGGGGGTACACTTTTTTTAATGTTCTTCGGCTTTCCCTGCCTACCCGGTTTTCGATATTGAACATCGGATATTAAAAGATCATCAATTCTTTTTATTTAATACCCTATTCGACTATCTTTGGTGAAAAAATTGTTAAGGGGTTAGATCCTTTTATGGGGAGACCTCCTTAAAATCCTTTGAACTTTTTTTTTTGACTACGAAACTTGTATTAACCAGAAACTTCTAGTGGCTTCTTTAGTTTCTTGGCGCACTGACGGACGGAAGGGTAGACAAGTACTGGTTTAAATACGGTATTGCAAAATTTTTTTTTACAAACCCCTAAAAAGCACATCTGAATGCTTCCTATAGCCATGAAATCCGATGGAAGCCAAATCAATGAAATGAAAATTGTCCCATTGTCCATAATATATGTTGTCATTTTGCATGCTTTTGCTATTTAAAGTAAAATGATTAATATTTAAATCTTGCATCAAGTTAACGAGAAATAGGGAAAGAAATTTCAGTCACTTAATTTAACGGATGTTTTTTGTTTTGCAGTTATTGACGTTAATTACCTTTTCTCTTTCCTGGTACCACTGCCGACAAGTGTTTAATAGGGCTTCCAAAAATGTTTCTTTTACTTCTTTTGAGATAATGGCTATGCACAGTCTAGACATTGGTAAAGAATATCTTCTTCCTTCCACAGCTCTTTGCATTATTTGATGAGTGAGTTCCATTAAGCACCTAGCATTTAGCTCATTTGGATTATTAAGCGCCTTATCTATCAGTTCCTGAACTTCTGTTGGAAATTTTCCAATGTCCGTAGCTTCATTGCCAAGTGCTAGTCCTAGTCCCGCGCTGCCCCTAGCCAGGACATCGGCTGATGAGAGAGACTTTGACCGTTGGATAGGGAGCTGTAGGAAAGTATTTGAGTTCTGCTGAATTTGGTTAGCAGGTTGGTTTCCATTTTGTGGCATATGAAATTCATGTGAAAATTTGACTCGATGTGAAGACTGCTGCAAGAAAAATGGCATGAATTTAAATTTCTACTAAATCTATATGCATATAATACATGTAATATATTTCCAGATGAAGGTGAATTCACTAATGGATGCTGTGATGATTGAATTGCAACACCAACTCCGATCTGGTTCATATGGATGGGATGCGAAACAAGTATTGCTCGATGAGGCCCTATATTGGGAATCGCAACTCCGTGTCTTCCCAAGACTTGTATTTGCGGAAGATTAGCTGATGATTTTGAATGCTGTAGTAGAGTCCCTGGCGTAGGGAATAAAATCGATGAACTAGTCGAGTGTTGTATATTGTAGTTTAATTCTATAAAAGAGTAAATCAATACACAATCTAAATTATAATACAAAAAAAAATTAACTTCTATAAAGGCGAATCGAAATAATTTTCACCTCTTATTTAATACTAAATCAAATGGAAAACTGTTCGACTTATTTATTACATACAAATTAACTGTTTCTGTTAATCCGAACGCACATTTAGTGAGTTGTCGCTTCAGGGTATGAGCGCCGCGTGTTCAAAGCACAACTGGAAGCAAATGAAGACAGTGGTTTCTTTCCACCAAAAATACCTGTGTAAATTTGGCTTAATGCATTATTGTTGCATTTTTCCCAAAAGTCTAAACAAGTTCAAGAAATATACATACATTGTGTTTAGTATAACAAATACGAGTAGTTATCTTATAGAAAGAAACAGCACCAATTAATTACGCGATTGAAGGAAATAGTCTGTAAGCACTTCAAGCATTTCATCTTTTGGATCTTAAATGCCTAATACTGAAAGAAAATTTTGAGAAAGGGCTATAATTTGTCATGACGATTGCCGGGTCTTGTTTAAATCATAGTATGATTGATTAATTTGCTTTATTGACATATGTAAGCGTTAACGATTTATACAAAACATAAATCGAACTTAAACATATACAAATTACAAAATTCAATGGTTCCGAGAACACTCTAAATTTGAAGACATTGTATGTATAATAAGGATATGAGTATATATGATTAGAAAACGTAAAATGACCAAATAGCAATATAACAATTTATATACGAGTATGATAGACAAATGGTAAACAGGCTTAACTTTTACCGAATCTATTTGCACTTAAAGCAGTAAATTCAGGTAAATTTATCAATCTTAAACTATTGTAATCTCCCATAATGTACCAAACCTATAGTGTAAACTTTATAACTAATTCACCATTCAGCCAACAGTATCCAGAAAGCTGAGTCTCAGCTCTATTAACTTCAATAAATCTTGCAACAGAGTAAGTTTCTCCACCGCAAACGTAGAACATTCGCAACTCAAGTTCGGAGGATGTTCTATCTTCTTGTGAGTGGTATGTCTATATACATACATTATATAAAGGGTGGTCCCATCAAAACGCACGATGTTAATTGTAAATAAAACAAAAAGTTTTCAGAGAATTATGTTAATATTTTTTATTATAAAAGAAGGATCTATGACAATTATGTGTGAAACAATATACCGCCCAAATGCTCGCCACGGCTATGGCGGCATTCTTCTATCCGATGGTCCATATTTTCAATGACTCAGAGAAATAATTTAGGTTCAATGGCATTAATGTGCTGGATTATCTCATCCTTTAGCTCTTGAATTGTTCTTGGCTTATTGACGTACACTTTTTCTTTTAACTATCCCCAGGGAAAGAAGTCCAATGGTGTCAAATCACATGATCGTGGCGGCTAATTAACATCGCCACAACGTGAGATAATACGGCCATTGAATTTCTCGCGCAAAAGAGCCATTGTTTCGTTGGCTGTGTGGCAAGTGGCATCATCTTGCTAGAACAACATATTGTCCAGGCCCATACCCTCAATTTTTGGCCACAAGAAGTCCGTTATCATCTCGTGATAGCAAACACCATTCACGGTCACTTCTTGGCCATCCTCATTTTCGAAGAACTACGGCGCGATGACGCCGCCAGCCCATAAACCGCACCAAACAGTAACTCTTTGTGGATACGTCGACTTTTCAACAATCACTCGTGGATTCTCATTTGCCCAAATACGGCAATTCTGCTTGTTAACGAATCCACTGAGGTGAAAGTGTGCCTCGCCACTGAAGATGATTTTCTTTGTAAAGTCACTATTCCCTTCTGTCTCTTCAACCAACCATTCGGCGTATTGTCGACGCTTGAAATGGTCAGGCTTCAGCTCTCGACTCAATTGAACCTTGTAAACGTGTAAATTCAAATATTTATTCAAAACTCGCATCAGTGATTATCGTGAGATGTACAATTGTTGGGCACGACGACGAGTCAAGGTTGACGGCTCTTCTGCCACACTATCGCGAACAACAGCAATGTTCTCCGCAGAATGAACTGGGCGAGCATGCACAGGTGATTTCACATCTCTTACAGACCCGGTGCTGAAATTTGCGCACAATTCTCCCGATTGTGGACACATTTGGTCGATTATGCTGAACAAAAAAATCAAAGTGCACGAAATGCATTTTGATTTGAACGCCAATTTTCGTAAAAGACTTCAACAACCTTAATGCGCTGCTCAATTGTGAACCTCTCCATGGTTGAATTTGTCAAACACTGAAACAAAGAAATGTCAAATTAAGTTGGGCGAAAGACTTGACTTAACGTCACTCACAATTCACATCGTGCATTATGTTTGGACCACCCTTTATAAGCGGAATATCGTCCGAATCAAAAACATAACGATTCTTATCTTAATACACAAACGCTCCAGTTTACTACCATGCCAGAAATTATTAGGGTTTGCTTAAAACTTCAGCGGAAAAATTGTATCAGAAAGCTATAATACTAAATTTTATCAAAATCCGCAGAATTGATTCAATCAAATGAGTTCGTCGAATCGCAGTTGAAGTTACTGGTGTCAAGGAATTGGAAAATGCAATTTCGCCAAGAGACGTTTCGTTGAAGTAAGCACTTTGCAGCCCAAGAACAAGAGGAGGAAAACGTTGACAGCAGCTTTCAAGATTCCTTAAGGTATACCATTGCTGTGTTGTGTCGTGGCAAAACAAATGAACTCTCCTATTGTGTACTCGTTCTGAACAACCACCAAAGGTAGCAGAGAGAGAGTGATGCCAAGGAAGAGATAAAATAGTTGGATAACTCCCAATAGTGCGAATAAAAATTCGTTGATCTGATTGTTTGACAGTTATTCATATACTTGTACAATATAAGCGCCCCGCGAATAAAGCATATGTGGCAGTTAATTAGCAAAGCGGATTGTTTTTTGATTGATTTCATCAAAACCCGTTAGAAAATGGCTTCCAAAAAAGATCATTGAAATTTTGTAACGTTATTATGCACAGTCTAGTTTGCAACAATATATCATCTAGCTCATCCAGAATTGTACAATAGCATCTGTAAATAAATCAAGCCTTCAAATTCTACGATGAAACCTTGAACGGGAGCATAAAAAGACTCAGAACCATCGATGGAGCATCTGTTTGTGGACTTCATGCGCTCATACCTTCGTTTGAAGTCTGGAAGTACTCAATTGTTGGTGGTACTGGACTATTACACAAAGTTCGTGTGACTCAAGCATAGGGCAAACGCCACTGCCGAGTAAGTCGTGCGATACTCGGAGATCATGATCTAAAGTTTAGACCTTTAGAGTTCCCGCATGAGTAAAAGTCAACTGATTGATTATGGCGTGCAATACTATGTTACACTATATCATTCACCACAAACGAATGCCTCGGAGAGGTTTAAACAGTCAATACTGAACGTCATCAGAGCCTTTATAGGAAATAACCCTAGCAAAAAGCAACGAGAATCTGCTCAAATCATGTTTTGCGCTTCGCAACGTGATTTATGAGTCCACGGATTTCTTGCCTCACTTCCTTATATTCGGATACCAGTTTGGTCCTGAGTAAGTTCTGTTTAAAAATGTAAATGCTTTTGTGCATGGCTCAATACAACAGAAGCTCTTTCTTCATTTCATAATTTCTTTCTTCAATGCTATGTTTTCTCTGCAATTGTCTCTCGGAAGGGTATATCCTGATAAGGGACAGGGGCCCCACAAATTGGAGGATAAGTCTGACAAGCTGCTTGGGGTATTTCATGCCAAAGACATTCATCACTCGTGGTAATCTGCACCCGGCTAGCACAGATGAAAATGCATTGTTCTGATTGTTTGATAGTGGATGATACATAGGCAACCCTTAAATAACACAGGTTTGCGACAAAAAAAAAATGCATGGATTTTTAAACATTTTCTTATAGATTTTGACCTCCCAAAAATAGGAAAAATATTCGAAAAATTCCATCACATAGTTTTCTATGTGTTTTGCAGTATTTATTTTCATTAGTAATAAACCTATGTGATTTTAATATAATAATTGATAAAAAAACCTAAATTTAAAAAATTTACAATGTTAACTATTCTTTCTTACCACTTCCTGGGGGTGGGGAATTTGTACGGTACAGTAGATTTTATGTTAAGAAATTCAGAGATCGTGTTCATTCACGTTGAAGCGCTTTTCATTGATAAATGGGGAATTTGGCTGGTGAGAATGAGGAGGTTTTAACGTGAACTCCTGGGCGCTAGAAGCAAATGCAAACAATCTTATTGTTTAGTTTTATCATGTTGCCGATAAGTCAAATGCAGAGAGACTCTCAGTAGACATACTGCTATTCAAGTGAACAGTGCTGTTGTTTCTATCTAGTCATGGCTATAAGACGTTATGTTATTTCCCCAAACAGTTTTTGTTATATCTGTGGTGAATACACTATTAAAAGTTAACAGAGAAACATAAGTGATTTTGTGAGGAAAGTTTATTTTTCTTACTTTGAATTAAAACTTGTTGGTCAAGATAAACCATGGGCCCCGCATAAGGTGTGTAGAAGATGTTAAGAAGATCTTCGTATGTGTTTTTTTTTGTGGTAGGGAGGTGAATACCATTTATGCACAGAGTGTGGGACTCCCATGCGCGACTGGACTACCCACTAAACACCTCCCCTGTCAACCTGAGAACCCAACCTGGAACCGTTTGACACATTACTTCGGGCCAGGTCTCGTTTTGTTACACCGTGGGGCGCCTTCAAGTTGAGGAGTCCCTTTTCTAGCGGCAGTGGAGAGGGGAAAAGGAAACGCCAGAAGAGCGATCCCCCAGCCCTTGGCTGCTGTGAGTCCCTTTTATATTTTAGGACTGCCCGAGCATAATGTGCCACGTGGTTCCATTTGTCAACCGATTCAAGCATCACCGCAACTATATTATCCGGGGTGAGCTCTCTCGTCTCCCTGTAGAGTTCCCTTCGCAGCCTGATCCATTTTGTACATGCAAAAAATGTGTGACAGGCATTGTCCTCCCCTCCTGGGCAAAACCGACAATCGGGAGACCGTGACTTACCGATCTTGTGCAGGTAATACTGAAAACACCCGTGCCCGCTCAAAAACTGGGTCAGATAGAAGTCAGTCTCACCATGCCTTCGATTTAGCCACGGTCTCCCATCCGGGATGAGGCGCGTAGTAAATCTTCCTTTCGTGCAATTCACCCGAGACTGCTACCAATCGTTGAGCGAGTGCTGTCTCTCCTCGCGGACAACTATCTCCCTCGCATCCTCGTTTCGGCGTAGGTAAATAGCGCGGCGATCTCTAGCAAGGAGGCCGACAGGTATCACGCCTGCTATCACTCTCACCGCCGAGTCGGAGTCTGTTGGATACGAAGATGCAATTCTCAGTGCTCCTCTTCTCTGTACCTGTGCCAAACGTTGTCGGTATACCTCCTTGCTGAGAGCGTCACCCCATACCTCTGCTCCGTACAGTAGCACTGACCCTAATGCACTCATCAAGAGGCGTCTTCTTGATGGGCTGGGTCCCCCTACGTTGGCCATAAGTCGACTCAGAGCCGATATTCCCGAAGCAGCCTTCTCAGCCGTAGCCCTGATTTGCTCAGAGAAACTCATCTTCGAGTCGATCAGTAGCCCCAGGTACTTCACCGCTGGCTTCGATTCGATTTGTATACCTCCAATACTGATCATCCTTACTCTAGGGATTCTCTGTTTTGTCAAGATGACCACTTCGGTTTTCTCCAGTGCTAAACTGAGCCCGCGAGCAGTCATCCAGTCCCTCACTCGGCGCATTAGCATACCTAGCCTAAGTTGTGCTTGTTTAACGGTGCGTCCAGCGACCAGAGCCACAACATCATCCACATAGCCGACCAAGCGCGACTCATCTGGCATCTCAAGTCTCAGTAGCCCGTCGTAAGACACGTTCCACAGATCTGGACCAAGAATATATCCCTGGGCAACACCCGATGTAATTTCTATCCTTCGTTGGCTCTGTGTCGTGTCGTAGAGCAGGCTTCGGTCCTTTAGGTAGTTCCTCAAAAGCCGCATATTCTGGAACTTGAAAAGAGTTTTCCAGCGTGTCCCGAATATCCACCCATCTTGCGGAGTTGAAGGCATTCCTGACGTCGAGTGTCACCAACAGGACGATCCGTCGCTTGGTGCGACTATGTGCCTCTGCCTTTTGGACCGCGTTCACCACCTCTGCAATCGCATCAATGGTGGAACGTCCTGCTCTAAAGCCGTACTGCCGAGGAGATAGGTCCCCAGCAGTACAAATCGCGTCAGTGAGTCTTCCCTTGATGAGTTTCTCTAGCACTTTCCCAGCCGTGTCTTCGTATATGGTTTAAGGGTAAGAAAAATGCATTTCGATTTGGAATTCCTATGATATGGCTTGAGCAGAAAAACCATACCACTGTTTGCTACTTCTGTTCATTTGACGAAAAGGGATTCAATTCAAAAAACAAAAGAGGCATAAGTTATCCTAACCTTGACTCAGCTATACGTTCAGTACCCCATAGCTCTGAAATACCTTTCCCACAGCCACCTCCCAGTTTTGATGAATACCCGAGTGAGTTGGAGGTCGAAGTTACATTACCTCCTCAGGGCGAATCAAGCTCAAATTTTTCTTTAGACGAAGTGAGCTCAATGATCTAGTAAGAGATTTAGGTCCTTCAAAAGATGCAGCCAAACTGTTAAGTTCCAGATTAAAAAATAAAAACCTTTTATCATTTGCCACCTCATTTTCATGGTATAGGTACCGAGAAAAATTATCTACCCAGTTTGTCTCAAAGTAAGGAAATTTAGTTTTTTGCAATGATGTGGAAGGACTCATGCATTGCTTTGATATACAGTATGACTCATCTGAATGGCGTCTATTCATTGATTCATCCAAAACTAGTCTTAATTTAGTTTTATTGCACAATGGAAATAAACTTGCATCGCTTCCGATGGGGTATTATGTGAATATGGAAGAAAACTATAACAATTTGGCCATTATTCTGAAAAAAATCGAATATCAGGACCATTAATGGATACTTTGTGGGGACTTCAAAATGCTCACGATGCTTTTGAGTCAGCAGGCAGAGCACAGCACTGGATTAAAACGCGAAAAGCGAAACTTTAAAACCTGAAGCGAAAAATGTTATCAATATTACTTTGGTACCACCAGAAAAGGTTTTATTGCCCCCTCTCCATGTCAAATTGGGCTTGATAAAACAATTTATAAAATCGCTGCAAAAGGATGGGGACTATTTTAAATATCTATGTACAGAATTCCCAAAGCTGTCGAAGTAAAATTGAAAGAGGGAGTTTTCACTGACCCCGACATAAGAAAACTTTTAACTGACACCCTCTTTGTGGGAAGTAAGAGTGAGAATGAAAAAGGAGTTTGGGTATCGTTCGAGAATGTAATGCGAAAGCTTTTGGGAAATACTAAGGAACCTGACTACAAAACCATTGTTCAACGGATGCCACCAGCATACGAAGCTCAAGGTTGCAACATGAGTTTGAAGGTCCATTTTTTACACCCCCACATAGACTATTTTCCTGAAAACCTGGGAGCTTACAGTGAAAAATGGGGGAGCGGTTTCACCAGGATGTCCGTGATATCATGAGACGGTACCAAGGAAGATGAGATGTCACTATGCTTGCAGACTACTGTTGGATGCTTAAGCGGGAAACTAAAGATCGGAAAAGGACTCGGCGAAGTATCAAGGAAAAGAAGAAAAGGTTTCATAAAAAACATGAATAAGTATAATATTGTTACTAACATATGTGTCTCAAAATAATGTTTTATTGGTTGTAGAAAAATATTATGATTGATAATTTTCAACAAACGAGTGCTTTTATACATTTTTTTGTATTTGAATTTGCAAAAAAACGTCAGTTCTGAAATCAGCGAATTCTTAAAAAATATAATTCAGTAAAAATATCTCATGCAGCAGCCACAAAAAAATTTTTGCAGACCTGTGTATTAATTAGTGAGATGGATTTTTTTTTATTTTTATCGGTATATTCAGTATATTTGTGATTGAAAAGCTTATTATTGCCAAATAAATACTGCAGGGTGAGTAAGCTGCGCCTGTTTGAGTATTATATTAATTAAGTTGTGCCGCTTTATACGATGGCGTGCCGAAAAAGAAGCAAAAATAAACGTGTTCCACGTTGGAAGACACAACATTTTGATTGATCCTATTTTCATTGATTTTTTCATGAATACTTATGGTTTTTAGCCTAGTTTTTTGTGTATCTTAGGTGGCCTAGCAAAGGTAGATATATCCTCCCAAAAGAACCCGCGCCAGCTGAGTCTAGCCAGCTTGGAATGCATCTCATCCTTCATTGTCTGCGACTTTGAAATATTGGGGTTAGTTGTTTTAGGTCTTTGCTTTGGTTTGTGTCATATACGAGTAAGTTGTGTTTCAGTCCCTTATCTAACAGCTCTCTTTCCTGTGCCGTAAAAGTAGTGTTTGATAGATTTGCAGTCCGTGGATAGAAGGCTTTGTCCGTTGGTGTGGTCATTGTGATGCTTTTTCATCAATTTGTCATATTTTTTTGTCATGATCTCATATTTAGTTTTGGGCTGAATACACGTTGTTGTGATCAGCAAGTATTGCATGTTGGGAATTTATTCTCATCTTACTGCATTTTTCATCATTAGCAATCAAGGGTTAAAAATTCAAACACCCCAAAAGTTGCTAATGAATGAATTTCGAGCCGGGAGTAATTTCTTTCAGATATGCGGCAACAACAACAACGAACATTTGTTCGCTTCATCCAATAGTAGTTTTTGTATTACTATTCAATAGTAGTTTTTGCATCACTATGAAATGGTGTGAGCATCTGCTCGTTGTTGGCAACATCAGCTGACTGCTGTCGTGGCGTCGGCACGGATTGTCGTTAAGCATACAGCCAGAACCAGGCGAACAAGTGCTATGGAGAATCAGCTGTGGGCTTTCCGAACGGGATGCGTCAACAACGACAGTTGTCGGCTGTTGAACTTTCATCGGGCAGAGTTTTGGACGAATTGCGGGATTGGAATTGGGGTGTTGTTATGTGCGAACTCTTTATTAAAAAAAAAAAAATAATAAAAACGAAAGTTTTATAATCACTAAAACTTTATTTTATTCTTACTCGTATAATTTCAAAAGATCCCGTATGATTAGATTAACTTCTATTATTCGAATAGCAACGTTTTGCCACGGCTCAGGTAATTTTATTATCTCGGATTGCTTGCGTTGCAAGACGAGATGGAATTTGCAAGACTTGGGAATATTTCGTGTGAATGGAAATGTTCCCAAGCAAAATTAAAATGTTAGCAAAATGCTTGGTTCATGGACATGGTGTCACGTGGCAAAACGTGTTACTTGCAAGCAATTGCGTGCGCGTAACACCTTCCCCCTTAGATTAAGGTTGACCTCAACCTTTTACAAGTATCTAGTTCTAATGCGTCTATTTTCAGATTCAATTGATTGACTTCTATTTTCTAAAATATTTTCATCGCTTTCCGAATTTCTAAAAACAACTCTTGCATCTCTTAATCCATGTGAATTGCTCAATCTCTTTCTATTAAAACATCCTCTAAAAATTACTATGGATAATTTTCCATTCATACATTTATAGACAAAATACACAAAAACTAGTATGAGCACTAATGAAAGTATCAAGGAAATAGTAGAATTTTCTCGAATTAGCTTTGGTATTGGTACAATCGCTTTATCCCAAAAAGTAGCCTGTTCTACTAAATCAGAAGTAAGATCCTTTAGTCCATGAATATTTGTGCTTGTAAATTTACCAAAACGTAATTTATAGCTTTTAATTTCATTTAGTTCAAAATGATTACAACATTCTTCAATTTCTACTACTTTATCTTTTGGGACAAAATATTCAACAAAATTTCTCTCAGGAAAATAATCGTGAGTGGCACTATGAATGCTACAGTCATTTGTCAAGTTAAAAATATTACTTCCAATGATTTTTTCTTGTTTTGTCATATTGCAATTAACTTCATATCTAGTTTCCAAAGAGTTTATTATCAACAGTTGAAGATTATTTATTTTATGCATGATATCTAATTCATTACTTAATTGTCGGAATTCACAATGTTTGTCCGATTGTTTAAAGAACAAACTTGTTCCACATGATTGTGAATAGACGCTTTTAAGGGGTAACGGTTTACATATTTTTAATTTATTAATATCTTTACAATCAATTTCATTTGTCGTAATAAACTGTTCTCTGTTTTTATTTACAACGAAGTATTTCTTTAAATCGCTTATCATAATAGCTATATTTTTCTTAATGTATGGAAATCCAATAACTTCGTATATTTCAAGATTATCGCTAGTTACTTTATCGAGTGAAATTATGATAAATATATTCTTATTTTTGACGAAAGCAGTCAACTGTAAGTCTTTTGTTAAATCCTTGTAATTTTCAATTAAGGGAGTTACTGCTAAATGCTCCTTATCTTTTATCTTATTCAATTCATTGATTAGTTGTCCCGGTTCTAAGATAAAAGGATGTAAGATTCCTGATTGGATAAACAACAAACTATCACGGAGTATTTCGATTTGTAAGTCAATAACTTCAATTTTATGGTAAATTTTCGAATAAACCTCTTCATAATAAATTTGTAGGCTTAAATGTTTCTCTTGCTTATTTGTAATATTATTAATTTTCATTAGCTCATCAACAATTTCATCAATTTTAACACGGATGGAATTTTGTTCGGTGGAAAGGACTTTCGCTTGTTTATTAATTTCATTCATTAAGTAAGTATTCTTCATCATACCCTTGCTGATATTAAATTCATTTCTTTCGATGGAATCCATAGCGTCTTTGATGTTATCAAAGTCGTATGAATCCATAGTTCCAAACAACATTTTCAATGAGCCTCCAACCCAATCTGCTAAGCCTCGTCGCAACCTGATGTTAGGAGTAAAACCTAAAAGACCATATACCGTATTCAGATTATGTTTTAATCGACTAGCTTGCAACTCTCCATTTAACTTTAAATTTTTACAAGCAGGAATGCTATTTATACATAAATCATTGATACTACGCGTTAATAATTTCACGTTTTCTATTTTAATTTCGATTTCCGCTAAGTCTATTACTTTAACTAACTGAATTTTCTTATCAATAAATTTAGCGTCGGATATATGCTTAAAATACGCCCCAGGATACTCTATTCCTCTTATAGAAACATCACTCATGGTTGTCCTGAGTCCTGCGGTAAGGAAAATGATGAATGTGACCCTGAAAAATATGGTTTTGCATCACAAACATTGAACCAACTATTGAGTTTATTATTTATTTGGATAGAATATTTTTTAACACAGAGGATTTCGTATGGGCCTATCCATTGGTTCTCAGTATCTTTGTTTTTCTTTTGTCTTATTAAAACCTTATCGCCTAATTTATAGTTATATACAGCGCCTCTTTTATCTAATTGGCTGTCATACCTCTCTTTTTGTTTCTTTTTGATATTCCAGTTGAATTCTCTGGCGCTTTCTCGCATTACTTGTAAATCGTTTAGTCTTTTACGGAGTGTGGTATTAAGCTCAGATTCATTTTGTTCTCTCTCAGCAGGTATTTCGTTAGAAGGTAGAGTTCTTTTACCAAACAAAAGTTCTTCTGCTGATTTGCCTGTTCCCTGACTTATGCATTGGTTGAAACAAAGACTTGCCATTCCAAGTGCTTCTTTTTGTGAAAGATTTGTTTCTTTAGTCACGCTTCTTAAGAATTCTTTCATTCTGGCGTGTGATCTCTCCACTGCTCCATTTGACTGTGGATGACGAGAACTTATTGGAATTTGTTCAATTCCTAGTCGCTTACATAAGTCAGTTACATATTTGCCAGTTAAAACGACGCTATTATCGGAGAGGATCTCTTTTGGTATTCCAAAGTAAGCAATCCATTCGTTAATGATTGCATTAGATACATTTTTAGCATTCTCACTTTTTATATAAACAAATTTTATGTACCTTGTTAAGTTGTCCTGTATTGTTAGAGCTTTGTGCTCTCCATCTTTCCATTTGAATGATACCACGTCCATTGAAATTCTATCAAATGGCTGCTCTTTTAGTTTTTCTATGGTCATAGGTGCTTTCAAATTCCGTCTTACTATCTTTTGCCTCTGGCATTCGTCGCAATTTTTGACATACTTTCGAATGTCCTTTCGCATTCCTTTCCAGTGATAGCTACGTCTAAGGAACTCTTCCAAATTATTGACACCTCTGTGACCTCCAATTATACCTTTATGATACTTTTCCAAGAGTTTCTTTTTCTCATTCATGTCAGTTATTTCGATTATATCTGAATTCGCTGCATTTGTTTCGTTTTGTTGTTGGTCAATTAAAGCTTCACTTCTTGCCTCCTCCCCTTCTATAGTCTTGAAATCGTCCTCGATTTCATTTTCACAGGAGTTATCCATTTCGTCTAGAGAAATTTCTTTAATTTGTCCATCTTTAAAAATTCTTACAATTTTATCTCCTTGTCTAACTATTATTTCGCCATGCTTGTTGAATGTTATATCCTCAATGAGCTTGGTACGTTTATAACCTAAGACACTTTCAGAAACATCGTTTTTATGTTCTCCTATGGTTTCTTTATATTTGCCGTTATCAGCAGGCACAATTGCATTGACAGGAAGGTTTCGACTTAGTTCGTCTGCTACTTTATTATTTTTTCCCGGAGTGTATTCCATTGTATATTGATATTCTTCTAATTTCAACCTCCAACGTACCAATCTACTTCCTGGGTCTTTGACACTAAAGAGCCACAGCAGTGGTCTATGATCAGTTCGAATAATAAAATCTTTCCCATATAGATACGGTCGACATTGCTTCACAGACCAAACTATTGCTAAACATTCTTTTTCAGTCGTTGAATAGTTTCTTTCAGCATTATTCAATGTCCTGCTTAGGAACATTATTGGTCGTTCACGTTTTTCATCATTTTCCTGCGATAATACAGCTCCAATTCCACTGTTACTCGCGTCTGTCGTTAGTATGAACTTCTTATCAAAATCTGGGTACATCAAAGTTACATTTTCTTTCAATGTTTGCTTGATATTCTCGAATGCCGCTTGGCATTCCAATGTCCAACGAAATTCTTAATTTTTCCGCAAAAGTTTGTTCATAGGCTCAACGATTTTCGCATAGTTCCTTACAAAGCGGCGGTAATAACCTGTAAAACCCAAAAAAGATTTAATTTCTTTTGGATTTTTAGGTACTTGCAACCTATCAACAGCTTCAAGCTTCTTAGGATCCATGCTCACTCCATTATCGGAAATGATGTGTCCAAGGTATGTTACTTCCTTTCTAAGGAATTCACATTTGTCCGGTTGAACTCTTAAGTTATTTCGCTTAAGACGTTCAAAAACTGCGATTAATTTCTCATTATGATCTTGCAAAGAATCTCCGTAAATGACGATATCGTCCAAGTAAACAAAGCATTTCGACCCTTGTAAACCTGACAAAACCGTATTCATCATACGCTGGAAGCAAGCGGGTGCATTTTTCAGGCCAAAGGGCATACGAGTATACTCATAATGCCCATACGGAGTACTGAAGGCTGTTTTGCACTGATCCTCTTGCTTCACGGGAATCTGATGAAACCCACTAGTCAAATCAATCGTAGAAAAATATTTTGCTTTGCCTAATTGATCGAGAATGTCAGAAATATTTGGCAATGGGTAATTATCTGCAATAGTTACCTCATTTAACTTACGGTAGTCTATTACTATGCGCCATTTTAGATTACCACTTGCATCAATCTTTTTCGGTACCACCCACAGGGGTGAATTCCAAGGACTGCTACTTTCCCTTAAGGTACCATCCTTTAATAATTTTTCAATTTGTGTTTTCACTTCCACTTCATGAATTTTGGGAAACCTGTAGATTTTTGTATAAATTGGTTTTGTTCCTGGCAACAAATCAATAGAATGTTCTGCTGCCTTTGTTGAATTTTGTGGATCTATTTCTGTAAACAGACATCGATAATTATTCAAAATATCCCATAAACTTTTCTTTTCTTCTGCATTCATATGTTCATCTCGAATGACTATTTCTTTTAGACTTTCTTTGAGTTCCTCAGTATCAACTTTGCACACGTTGATAAGATCTGAATTTATTTTTAGTTCTTCTTCATCTTCATTCAAGATAACAATTGGAATTTCCCCACTATCATTAACTTCGACAAGAGAATTCGCCACTTTCAATTTGCCCTCTTGCATTCCCATTACAAGGAGGTTTTCTCCTGATTTTCCACTGACATGCAAGTAACGAATAGTTTCTGATCTTGGCCTTGCAAGAAGATTTTTCTTGCATAAATTAATTTTGCTCTGGCCAATTTCTAAAATTTGATCTTTCAAATTTAATATGGTTTCATTTTCTACAAGAAAAGGAGATCCAAGAATACCATCGAATTTGTCGAATAGTCTATTGGTTGCAACTTGAAATTGGATGTCGAATTCTATACAACCATAACTTAATTGCAATTTTGTGAGCCCAAATGTCTTTGCATCTATTGCATTAATGCAACGATATTTAATTCCTTTCGACTTTTCGACATCTTTTTCAAAGACATATTTTGCTGCAATTAAGTTTAGTGAGCTTCCCGTATCCACTAAAAATTTTAAATATTGATTTTCGAATTTTAGAAAAACATAAGGACTTTCTTCAATATCTAAAGCATTTATTCTAAACTCATTTACATTTTCATCAGTCTTATGATACGTATTTTTCGAAGATTTAAATTTTGAAACTGACGAAGGTCCTTCCTTCTTCGAGGAGCTTCCTTCAGTTGAAGTGTCTTCCGTTGTTCGATTTTTATCAAAGCGTTTTGTTCTGCAATTTCGTTTGATATGTCCAAGCTTTCCACATGCAAAACATTTCTTATCCGAATGAATTTTGTGAACACGAGGTAGAACATTTCGATCCGTAAAATCCTTTTTCGTTGATACTTTCACTAATCCTTGTCTCTGTTCTTCTTCCTGTGCTAGACGACTTGCCTCCTCCAGATTTTTTGGCTTCTGCGTGATGACGTACATAGTTAAAACTTCTTTTAATCCATTGATGAACACTGTTTTAACTTGTTCCTCGATGAAAGCATTTTCACCAATCGATGACTGTCCTGATCGCACTGTCAATATCCTTCGATGAAGACTGAGAAGCCTTTGGTGATATTGTATAACCGTTTCTTCTTTTTCCTGTTTAAATGAGAAAAGTTCACGTTGAAGATGTAACATAGAATGTGGTTCAGCATAAACCTGTTTTAATTTCACTTTCAACGCATTCCAATCTTCGAATTCTTCATTAAGTATAATTGTTTGTGCATTTCCTCGGAGTTGCATACAAATGTACTTAAAAAGAATGGATCGAATTGGACCTTGAGCCAAATTAATTGCCTCTTCACATGCGTATATGAAATTAAACGCATCCTCAGCTCGTCCTTCGAACACTGGGATGAAGCTTTTCAAGTCCGAAAAACTTATCGAGAAAGGCGGTCTTGAATTCCCTTCTACGGCACTACTAATTACATTTGTTCCACCGTTTTCCAAACTCATTATTGTTGAGTTAGGCCCACTTTCTCTTAAACCACTAGAATCAAATTCCGATTCTTCAAAAACACTTTGAAAACTTTCCGCAAGATTTTTACTTTCACTAAATGCGACACATTCACCACCGGTAATTTCAAAACTATCACTTTCACATGCACTTTCAATTGACGACTCACTACTACTTTTTACTTGCCCGACGGAATACGTTCCTAAATATTCCCAAAAAGACCTGAAATCGAGATACTCCTTTTTAACACGGATTTGAAAATTTTCGCGATATCGATTTCTTAATATTTCGCTTACAGTTAACCGAACTTTCTTTTCACCGATTTTTACACGATAGGTATCATTCATCTATTATCTTGAACAATTTAAAACAAATTTTCCTAAATTGGATTTCCACACTCACAATTTTGTTATTTTAAATTTAAATTTTTCCGAATCCTATCACTTTCCAAATCGTATCATACTTTTCCAAATCCTACACTCCTTATTTCACATTTATTCCCTTTCTTTTTTAACTTTTTCCAAATTCTATCACATTTTCTACACTCCTTATTTCATATTGATTGCCTTTCGTTCTTCAACTTTAATTCCCTTATACTTAGCCAGGGAAATTTTAAGGCTAAGGGCTTATTCAAAATAATAAATGCAAGACACAATGAAAAACTTACTGATGCATCCTGTCCCAATTTCGTTGCGTTGATTACAGTTGCTCCTGCGTTTGCACTTCCTTCCCTCGATGATTCCAATTTCCTATTGTAATTTTGGTCGAATTCCTTGCAAATTATCCCTCGATGGAGTAGTTTCTGCTTCACGCAGACTATAGTTGAACTACTCAACGTTGGTTGCCCTCGCCCTAGGAGAACAACGTATCCTTTTTGTTTCCCTCGTTGAGGACTGTATCTTAAAGATACTATTTTTCCGTCCTTTTTATTAATAATTATGCCACTAGCACGAGTATCTTAGTGATAGTCACTTTCACTTTCACGTTCCTATATATTTTTTTTTTTTTTAGAGTCACTTTAACTTTTAAATTAGATAGCCACGATAATTCTTTCTATCACTAAATGGCTATCCCACCGCTGCCACCAGAATTTTTGTTATGTGCGAACTCTTTATTAAAAAAAAAAAATAATAAAAACGAAAGTTTTATAATCACTAAAACTTTATTTTATTCTTACTCGTATAATTTCAAAAGATCCCGTATGATTAGATTAACTTCTATTATTCGAATAGCAACGTTTTGCCACGGCTCAGGTAATTTTATTATCTCGGATTGCTTGCGTTGCAAGACGAGATGGAATTTGCAAGACTTGGGAATATTTCGTGTGAATGGAAATGTTCCCAAGCAAAATTAAAATGTTAGCAAAATGCTTGGTTCATGGACATGGTGTCACGTGGCAAAACGTGTTACTTGCAAGCAATTGCATGCGCGTAACAGTGTCTTGACTTGAGCGCAGAGTTTGAGTCTTGATTTGGAGTCGGGGAGTGATTTTCGATTCGGGAAGAAGGTCTTGATTTGGATTCGGGGAGTGAGTTTCGATTCAGGAAGCAAGTCTTGATTTGAATTCGGGAAGAAAGGTCTTGATTTTGAGTTTGGGATAGAAGGTGCTTTTTTCGGTCAATTTTTTGGCGGTGACGGAAGCACTGGTTAGCAATAGTGAAGAGTGGGAAAGAATAGTTTTATGAGAAGATGGGAAAAAGTGTTGAGTGATCGTGTTGTGAAGGCATAGAAACTTCGGAAATCATGAAATTTAATGAAAATTAACGTGATTTTTAGACGAGAGTTTTTGATAGTTAGTCCAAAAATATCAAAACTAGAATTGTGTGATACGATGAACGGGTGATTCTATTAATGAAATAATGATAGAATAAACAGTCAATCAATAGTTGTGTTCGTGCTACGGGCGTAGTTTATGGGCGACAAAGTGATTAATTGAAGTACAGAGTTAATCTGATTGATCAATGTGTAGATTTTGCGGCCAGACGAACGGTTTTTTCTGGTAAACTGTTTTATTCAAAAACAAAATCTACGAAAGGGTAAAAAAAAAATTGAAATTACAGTAAGTTTTCCAAAGACTATTTACATTGGAGTATCGAAAAGAAGTTTGACGATTTCAAGGAGCTGACACGCGGATTTATGGTCGTTTGATTTTTTTTTATTTTATTCTTTGCTGAAGTAAATTTAATTTGGTTTTTATAAATTTAATTAGTCCCCCTCTCCTTCCAGTTGCAGAGCGCTTTGCAGCTTCAAAACAGGGTGAGTAATTATTTTTCGATTTATCTGCTTGGATTTCATTTTTTTTCTTTGCGATTATTATAATTTGACTCTACTAAAACAGGGGGTTTAAATTAATTCATGGAATTTAGTTTATGTCCATAGCTAATTTTTAAGGTTTTGTAAAATCATTTTACAAAACCTTACTAAAATCGCGTCCTGTCTGTCCGTCCGTCCGTCCATGTGTCACACCACTTTTTCTCGCAAACTACATAAGCTAGAAACATAAGATTTTGTAGGTAGATGCAAAGTGACGCCCTCTTCAAAGTTTCGCCACAAAAAGAAATTTATAAGGTGTTTAAGGGGGGGGCCTCCCCATAAAGGGAAGTGGCTCCTGAAAAAAAAAATTCATCGACTGTAGGCAATATGGGTATCTTGATGAGAACTTTTCAAAACGGGTCTTAAAATGACAAATTTTACTTTGAGGGGTGCAGGGGAAAGGGAAATGTACGAAAATTTTGAGTCCCCCCACCTTTGATCCGGAAAATCTGAAAAAATCACAGAGGTGAGACGTAAGGAGTACAAGGGCAACAAATACCTCAGATGTCGAAATTCGATCAACTTTGTTAATAATAGTACATTTTATAAATTTTACATTTTGGCCTATAAAATCAAAATGGGACCCTTAAATTTGTCAAAAGCTATAATTTAAATTACTTTTTATGGAATTGTTTGCAGCTACATACAAATGAGTTGCATATTTTGAATAATAATTTTTCTGAAAAATTATTAGAGAAGAAAAATGTTAGAAGGTGGTTTCGACGTGTGCACTAATTCTCCTCAGGCCATCACTCTTAGATACACACCGGTGATGGCGACCACCATGCTCAGAGGTGAGGGAGTTAATTTTTAATTTTTCTACTTATGCAAACTCAATATGTTTTTGTATCTGCAAGTTATATTCAAGGTAAATTTCTCTTGTAAGTACTTGTATTAGCTAAACTTTTTTTTTTTTAATTGGATCATTCAATTTACCTTGAATATAACTTGCAGATACAAAAACATATTGAGTTTGCATAAGTAGAAAAATTAAAAATTAACTCCCTCACCTCTGAGCATGGTGGTCGCCATCACCGGTGTGTATCTAAGAGTGATGGCCTGAGGAGAATTAGTGCACACGTCGAAACCACCTTCTTCTAACATTTTTCTTCTCTAATAATTTTTCAGAAAAATTATTATTTAAAATATGCAACTCATTTGTATGTAGCTGCAAACAATTCCATAAAAAGTAATTTAAAAAAGCTATCGGAGCCATCCGAAAGAGTGATCGATATCCGCGCGACGTTAGATAAGCTTCAAATGTAGAGCAAATTTGTCGTATAGATTTACATTAAGTTGATGTGAAAAGGGTGAAATGATCCAATTAAAAAAAAAAAAGTTTAGCTAATACAAGTACTTACAAGAGAAATTTACCTTGAATATAACTTGCAGATACAAAAAAATATTGAGTTTGCATAAGTAGAAAAAGTAAAAATTAACTCCCTCACCTCTGAGCATGGTGGTCGCCATCACCGGTGTGTATCTAAGAGTGATGGCCTGAGGAGAATTAGTGCACACGTCGCAACCACCTTCTTCTAACATTTTTCTTCTCTAATAATTTTCCAGAAAAATTATTATTCAAAATATGCAACTCATTTGTATGTAGCTGCAAACAATTCCATAAAAAGTAATTTAAAAAAGCTATCGGAGCCATCCGAAAGAGTGATCGATATCCGCGCGACGTTAGATAAGCTTCAAATGTAGAGCAAATTTGTCGTATAGATTTACATTAAGTTGATGTGAAAAGGGTGAAATGATCCAATTAAAAAAAAAAAGTTTAGCTATAATTTAAGTTTTTTTGGTAGCAATTGTATGCATTCTGAAAATTCCACAATAATTGAACAATAAACAGCTAAGTTACAGCCGATTGAATATTTAACAATTACAACAACATTAACACGTAATATTAAGGAGAAACACGTTTGCAACGGAGCTAGACCCTACAAATATGTAGAAATTTTGATAAAAATTTTAGAAATGGTTTGTAATATTGATGTGTTATGGCTAATCAAGCGACGGCGTCAAAACACTTGCAACAAAATGGCGGTGAACTTAAAAAAAATAAAGACCATAATAATTTTTCGAAAGGATCTGTATATTAGTCAAGTTTTGATATGCAGAATATACTGTTTGATTTACTAACTGTTTTACAAAACCCTTCTGGCAGGAGCACTCTCCTGCTAATTCAACTAGTTTATTTAATTTTTTTGTTCAGTAATTTATTGAATTGGTATTGTAAGATCATACTTAAAATATTTGAATAAAAAAACGGCCATAATTTATTAAAATTATTCAGTTTTCATTTCTCAGGATGACCTTCTCCTGTCTGTTTTCTTTTGTGTTAGGTTTTATGTGTAGGGTGGCTTAGCACGAGCAGAGGATGTCCCGGAAGACCCGCGGCACGACTGAGCGCTAGCCGGCCTCAGAATGCCACCCCAGGTTACGCACCCCGCTGCTTTGACTTAATGTCTGCAACTGCGGTCACTTTCGTAGTTGCTACAACGTTATTTCAGAATTGTAGAAATTCAGTTAACCGTGAGTGTAGCAGTTATCCTTTTGTATGTATAGTATTCTTACTTCATTTTTAATGCGAAGTTTTTGTGCATAGCTACTGCAGTGTGTCTTGCATGTGTTAATTTTTCCTGCAGTAGTTTGCTAATCGCTAGTTCAGTGTCTATTTCTAATTGTCTTTGTTGCGGTTTGTGTTGTATATATTGAGTTTCAATTCTTTATCTGAAACTAAAATGCAAGGACTGCGACATGGTATACGTGGGAAAGACAACAAGGAAACTAACGACAAGATACAAATAGCACCTACAAAACCATGCTCATGAGCCTAACGCAAATAAAGCAAAGAACTGGGACTTAACATCCTTGAAAGACTTGAAATATATAAACATAGAAAGACAGACAGTAATATTATCAACGAACAACTTATTAGAAATTCTGACGCAATTTTCTCAGTACTAGACCACACCCTCCGATGGAAAGGGAAGCGAGACGGATATCTAACAAACCAAAAGACAAAAACCTAATATTCTTCGACCTGGCCCAACCTAGAGCCTAACTGATTAAACCATCCTCCTTTTTCGTAGCACTGCAGCCTCTCTTGGGTCTTCGCTTTCTGCAATAAGCACCTCCAACTATCTCGGTCTATTTACCGCGTCCTCCAATTTTAAAATCCGAGCAGCGATAAACTCTCTTCGTCGACCGAGTCAGACCAGCGTTTCGTCGGTTTCCCCACTAGTCTCCGCCTTGTAGTTCACCCAACGAATACTTTTTTGGGTATCTGTTGTTCAACCATACGATTTACATGGCCAGCATATTGCAGTTTCCGCAGTTTTAACCCATCCTAAACCTGTATAAAGTCAATTGAAACGCGTCTGCTCACTTAAAAAGGCAAAGCCCGTATGCTTTTTAACAAAAAAAAAAAAATTTATTAATGATGCAGTCAATGTCTTCATATTTATACCTAAATGCTATGGCATGACGCCATGGTAGGGCTGAACTTTTAGACCAATTGAGCTGCTATTTTATAAATATTGATTAGCTGTTATCGGTTTCTACTGTGACATCATGTATGCCAATTGCTGTATTTCTGGGTCTTACATTTTTTATAAATTGATAAGTATTCATTCATTCATTCATTCAAGCAGTTTGAATTTATTTATTTATTTAGGTAAATCATTCATTTAACAGATCGATAATCTAATAACAAAATGAAACTAAAGAAATTTAAAGACTACAAAAGAATAACAATAAAATTACTACAGAAATATCAAATGTTTTCAAGCAAGTTCCTTAATTGAGTCTTAAAAGCAAGATATTAAGACACAATACACAAAAGCAGAGAGTGCAAAATACATATCTATCCTGGCATAAAGAATAACAAACAGATCGTTTATGTTAATCTGGACGAACGGAGAGCCTGGCGAAAGCATAAATCAACTGAAGATTGGAAGTAGCCTGATGGTGATAAAGTTGGCACAAGAAACAATGATCTAGAAAGATAAGACGAAACTCTAGGAAGTTTAAGCGAAATTCACAAGTCTGATAGGGCATATTAAACTTAAAGAGCAAGAGTCTTGTAAATATACGTTCTACAGTCTCCATCGACGACATTAGATAGGAATATCAGGGGGAACACACAACAGAGCCGTATTCTAAGAGAGGACAAACAAGACGAATGAATAGAAGGAAATGCCATTAAACTTGTGAACATGTCTAAGAATGAATCCAGAGACTTGAGTAACCCTGGATCAAATTCAAGTTTTGAACCCAAAGAAACTCCAAGATCCTTATATGAAGTGGCAATTGCGAGAGGACGAGCGTCTAGCATATAAGTGAAGACCATTGTCGAATTTTTAAAGAGAAACGTCATTTTGTGGCATTTGGAAACATTAAGACATAACATAATCGAAGCCAGTGGTGAAGTACCTAGGGTTACTGATCGACTCGAAGATGAGTTTCTCTGAGCAAATCAGGGCAGCGGCCGAGAAGGCTGCTTCGGGAGTGTCGGCTCTGAGTCAACTTATGGAGGAGAGGAGAGGACGCCTCTTGATGAGTGCTGTAGAGTCAGTGCTACTGTACGGAGCAGAGGTATGGGGCGACGCTCTCAGCAAGGAGGTATACCGAAAACGCTTGGCAAAGGTACAGAGAAGAGGAGCACTGAGAATTGCATCTTCGTATCAGACAGTCTCTGATTCGGCGATGAAAGTTATTGCAGGTGTGATACCTGTTGTCCTCGTTGCTAGAGAGCGCCGCACTATTTACCTGCATCGAAAAGAGGATGAGAGGGAGATGATTGTCCGTGAGGATGGACAGCGCTCACTCAACAATTGGCAGCAATCTTAGGTAAATTGCACGGAGGGAAGGTAGACTGCACAACTCATCCCAGATGGGAGACCGTGGCTAAATCGAAGGCATGGTGAGACTGACTTCTGTCTGACCCAGCTTTTGAGCGGGCATGGTTGTTTTCAGTCTTAGCTGCACACAATTGGTAAGTCACGGTCCCCCGATTGTTGGTTTTGCCCAGGAGAGGAGGACAATGCTTGCCACACATTTTTTGCGTGCATAAAATGGAACAGGCTGCGAAAGGACCTCTACAGGGAGATGGGAGAGCTCACCCCAGATAATATAGTCGCGGTGATGCTCGGGTGACACATTGTGTTCGGGCAATCCTGCAAGATAAATGAGACTTTTCTGGCACTTCCTTTTCCGCTAGAAGAGGGATTCCTCAGCTTTGAGGCACGCCACGAGACCTGGCCCGAAGTAATGTGTCAAACGGTCCTAAGCTAGGTTCTCAGGTTGACAGGGGAGGTGTTTAGTGTGTAGTCCAGTCGCCTTCTTATGAGCATGGGAGTCCCACACTCTGTGCGTAAATGGCATCCACCTCCCTACCACAAAAAAAGGGTTTATACTTGGCCCAACTTTGTTCCTGCTCTACACAAAATACATGTTGACTAACGGGGTTATCATACATTATATGCTGAGGACACGGTTCTACTTTATTCGGGGTGAGACTAAACTGCTACTGAGAATACTGTCAGCGAAGATCTAGGAAAATTCCATCAGTGGTTAATCGAAAACAACTAGTATGGAACACTGCAAAGACAAAATATATTGTAGTAAATCATTTTGTTTTTTTGATAATCACAGGCCAATTCTCTTTTTTCTTGAAAAGCAATCGGACTTTGCTTTGTTATGTGAGTAGATGCATTTCGACTCCTTTGAGTCACCTTCAGTATCCAAAGGATGTGTTGAAGGATATGACTTAATTTGTTTTTAGGTCGTTGGATGTCTGTTTGTTCTGTTTCATTTCGTTTCTGTTTTCGTTGTAGATTATGGTCGAGTAGTGAAAAAATTGCGTCGAAATTTGTAATAAGTTGTTCTTTAATAATGTTGACGTCTGTTTTTCTTTGTTTATATATTTCAAGCCTTTCTAAGATGTTGTCTCGGTCCTCTGCTTTGTTTATGTAGCAATGTCATAAAGTTTGTCATAGCGTCAGGCTCATGTGCGTGGTTTTGTAGATGTGTCGCATAATTGGAGTTTGACTTGTTTTTTAAGAAAGATCGTAAGTGCTATCTTTTCGTTAGTTTCCGTGTTGTCCTTCCTACGTGTACCATGTCGTAGTCCTTGCGTGTCAGTTTGTATGTACCGTTGTTCTCGTATATTGATGTGTCATAAAGTTTTGGTTTCAGTTTGTTTCCAATGTTGTTGTTAGTTTTGAATGCAGTTTGTAGTTTGTATTTCCTGAGGAAGTTTGATGGCTTGTGTGTCTCTTTGCCTACGTATGTTTACGAAATTTACTGTTGGTCATTGTTTTAATTTCAATCAGTTGGCGTTCCTGTTTTTGTTTGTACTTTGTAATAAGTTTGTCAATGTCACCATGTTTGTATCCGTTATTACAAGTTATTCTGTAAATGTTATTTGGTTCGTTGGAGTAGTTGGTGGGAGTTATGGGGATGGGGTGGAGTCTCTGCACCATTGATCTGTGTGCTTCTAGTTTATTTTGTGCGGGGTGGTTAGATGTTAAATGTATGGTATGATCAGTTGTGGTTGATTTTCTGTATATTTTATAGTCTAATTGTGTTTGTTCGCATATCATGGTCAGGTACATATAGTTGAGTTGTTCGTTTGTTTCTTTTTCTATAGTGAAATTTATAGTTGGGCGTATTTCATTCATATGCGTAAGTAGTTTGTCTTGTTTATTTTTTGTTAGTCAGTATGAAAATGTCATCTAAATATCTTCTGTAAAGTATTACATTGAATATTTTGCAGATTTTGGGTATAAAGACTTCTTCAAAAGATTGTAAAAATATTTTTGACGTTATTTAGGACATTGGATGTCCCATACCCAAACCGTCCTTGGCGATGTATATATGTGTTGTTATTGATCTTTATGAGATGGAGTAGTTGATCTGTGAATCGTCGGCTGTTATTGAATGAACGTTTTTCTTTTAACATATTCAGCGTTTTATTGATGGGTACAGACGTATAGAGGTTCGTGACGTCTAAAGATATTAGTCGACATGTGTCCGTCAATGTTAGAGAGGTCGTAGTTCGGTAGATTACGCTGTATTTGTCATCGAGGTGCATGACATAAGTCATTATCGTTGCCAAGCACCCTGCTTATTGATATACAGGAAGCTGGGCAGTAATTGACGACAGGCCGGATAGGGATATTGGGTTTGTGGAGCTTAAGTTGTGTTTTATGGAACGGTGTGGATGGATTTGGGTTTATGTAGCGGTGCTTAATACTAGAAGGAATAATTAGTCGGGATTTTATAATTGCAGTACATAAGTCTGCTTGGAACTTATTAGCGGGGTCTTTTTTTACCAGTTTGTATCCATTGGCGTTAATGAAGTCTATTGTTTTTCGCACGTATTCCGTTGTTTTTAGGATAACCGTTGTATGTCCTTTGTTAGCCTTTATCATTATTAGTAGGTTATTCTTAAGTTTGTTCTGACTGAGTTTTAATATCTTATCGTTTTCGTGGAAATTCGTTTTGCTTATGCTAGTGCGTATTTTTTGTAGTATATCTACTGCAGTGTGCCTGTTGTGCCTGTGGCAGTTTTTTAGTTTTTTAATGGCTAGTTCAGTGTCAATCACTAGTTGTTCTAGGTCTTTGTTGTGGTTTGTGCTATATAAGTTGTTTTTCAGTCCCTAACCTAACAGCTCGCAAAAGACGTGTCTGACAGATTTACAGTCTGTGGGTAGAAGCCTCTGTTCGTTAGTGCGGTTGTTGTATTTTGTTTCTTCATCAATTCGTCAAGTTTCTTTGTCATGGTTTCATATTTAGATTTAGGTCTATCAATATACAAGAGCAGCGGCATATGCAAACTGAGATGCAACGACTGCGACATGGTATACATAGAAAGGACAACACGGAAACTAACGAAAATATACAAAGAGCACTTTTGATTTTTCTTACAAAATAGGGCAGACTTTAATTATGCGGCATACCTACAAAACCACGCACACGAGCCTGACACTATGACAATCTCTATGGCATTGTTACACAAACAAAGCAAAGGATCGATACTTGACATCCTAGAAAGGCTTGAAATCTATAAACATAGAAAAACAGACGGTAACATTATCAACGACAACTTATTACAGATCCCGACGCAATATTTTCAGTACTAGACCATACTCTGCGATGAAAATGGAAACGAGATAGAACAAACGGACATCCGACGACTCAAAAACAAAAAACTAATATCCCTCTACCTGACCTTATTAAGTACTTACTTGCTTAACCCATCCTACATCTATATAAAGTCAAATCGTTATGCACATCCTTCAGACACTGAAAATGGCTCAGAGGAGTCGAAACGACCGACTTGGAAAAAAAACAAAATACTCGTGTTCCGGATATAAAACACCTTTTGAATTGAAAGAACAAAACTACTATTTATTTCACCTTCTTATTTTCTAATTTAAATTCAACTACCAAACTTATTGATTGTACTTTGAATTTATCTTTAAATTTACTTTTCGACCGTTCACATTCACATTCAGAACACTAATGAGATAATATTTACAGATTTTTCGCTGTACCGCAATTTTCAAAACAAAGGAATTCGGCACTGTCTAATTCGCTATCAGTGAATTTCAAACTGACAATATCGTAGCTTTAAATTCACAATATATCATTTCTGATAAAATCATCCCCGTAAACTTCAGTAATTGTTGACAATCAGATGTCAGAAACGTCTGTCAATATTGATTGGGAGTGTAAGCAACATCAAATTCAGATAAGTTTTCTAATTTGAATATAAAAGAAAAAACGATTCTTTGTGCTTTTTTCTGTTTCAGGTTTCAGCGCTGGATTTGAAGACAACTCTAAACATACTCCCCTGGATGAGGAGTTTATTGAAAACTCTCATCAGCGTTTACTCTCAAGTGCAGTCTCTGTAAATGTAAGCATTAGTTTGATAGTTTTATTGATTGATATACCTTTGATGTCAATTAGGCTCGGATGTTTGGTTTCAGCGTTCTTTAAGTTTTGATCCATGATTCGATGCATTGGCGTGGTGAAGTTATCCCACCTTATGCTGGGCGTCCACCTACACCGTCATCGCGCTTTAGTTTGCGGTTATGTTCGTAGTGGTTATGGTAAGTCGGTTCTGAAAACATGGGAAATTGATGGAAAGGTTGGGAAACGAGGAAATGATAAATTAGAATGTTTGGCTATGATGTATATTGTGATGGTATCGTTCTTTGTATAGGCAGTAGTGCTATTTTCGTGATGGATCGTTTGTATGTTTTGCCATTTGCCCAAACCGTAACAACGCGTTCTATTGCATCGGGACTCGGATGTACTTGCGTGATCCGAGCTAAAGGCCATCGGTAGGATGGCAGCTTCTCATCCTTTAAGATGCATAAATCACCCATTTTCACGTTGGTTTCTTTAATTAACCATTTCGGCCGATGTTGGAGACGATTCAAGTATTCTTTCTGCCATCGCTTTTAAAAATCTTGGGTAAGTTTTTGAGTCAGTTGCCATCGGTCTAAGTGATTGATATTGGCCATTTCGAATTCCCTTTCAGGTGGTACTCCCATAATATCACCGATGAGAAAATGGGCTGGAGTCAATGCAGTGATATGGCTAGGGTCATCAGTTAGAGGGCATAAAGGACGAGAGTTAAGACAAGCTTCTATCTTAACTAACACTGTAGAAAGCTCTTCATATGTTAAAGGTACGTTGCCTACTATTCGACGTAAGTGCAAACTCCTCAATGTTTGCAAACTCCTCTTCTTGCCATGAATCTGTGCAGCGTTGCTAGAAATGTTGGTGTAGAAAGATCACTAACGACTTCTATATGTACAGCCTTCACAGCCAGGCAGATAAATATTGCCACATAGCCCTTTGATATTTTGCATCCTCTTCCACGGCGATCTTTGAGGTTGAATGGCCACAGAAATCGATACCTGTGTGTGTGAACGGGCTTGATATAGTTACTCGAGCTTCTGGCAGATCTCCCATTAGTTGCGTCAAACCCTTTGCATTAGCACGAAAACAGCGGACACATCGGTGTATGAATTTTTTAATTTGTTTGCGTCCGTTTATTAGCCAGAATTTTCTTCTCAAATTATTTAGCATTAACTACGTTTGTCCATGCATTGTTGATTGGTGTATCTGATTTAGAATTAGTTCAGTAAATTTTCCACTCTGAGGTAAGATTATTGGATATTTTTCATTGAAAGAGAGTTGAGCGTGTTGTAGGCGACCTCCAACCCTCATTATGCCCTTTTTAGCTATAAATGGATTCAGATTAGCTAATTGGCCTTTATTTCCAACTGGTTTCAATTTTTGAAGATTTAGTAACTCTGCTGAGCGTTCCGTTCGTTGAGCATGTCTGACCCAGAATTCAAAAGCATGTTTTAGTTCATCGCTAGTGAGATATGTTTGAGAGGTTAGTCGATTCAATTTCGGTTTAATCGCACGATAACAATAAGCGGTGATTCTTATTAACCTTGTTAGTGTCGAGTATTTTTTCAATAGATCATCCAAAAAATTGTCCTTTATTATTCCAATATTAACCATCGTACGTTTACGTTGTTCGATATCAGTTGATGGTATATCTTTATTTTCAGGCCAATCATCGATCGGTGCAGTTAACCAGCTTGGTCCGTGCCACCATAGTTTATTATTGACCAGCTCGTCGGGTTTAATTCCCTTCGAAGCTACATCAGCTGGATTGTATTTTGACGGCACATGACGCCACGGCACGTTGCCAACGTTTTCAACAATGTTAGCCGTTCTATTGCTGACGAAGATAGACCATCGGGTGGGATGACCTCTCAACCAAGCTAAAACGATCTCCGAGTCTGTCCATAACCAGGTGGACATCTTTTCCAATTCTAATGCCGTTGTTACTTCCTTTACTAACCGAGACAATAATACTGCTCCACATAACTCTAAACGGGGAAGAGTCACTGGTTTTACTGGTGCCACCTTGGTTTTGGCTGCAAGAAGATGAGAGGTGATCGTTGGACCTGATTGTGTGACTAAGTAAACCGCAGCCGCGTACGCCCTTTGAGAAGCGTCACAGAATCCATGGAGAGATACAAGTGCGTCTGGTTGATATGTCACCCATCTTGTTATTTTAATATGTTCAATTGCAGGTAGCTGATTCCACAAAGTAATCCATTCTGTGGTTAGATGACTTGGTATTGGGTCGTCCCAGTCTTGCCCAGACAACCAAAGACTTTGAAGTAATATTTTCGCCACTATTATGATAGGTGCTATCCGGCCTAGCGGATCATATAGACGTGCTACTTCTGATAGAATAGCGCGTTTTGTAAACGTTGTTAGTTGTTCATGCTTCTTCAGTCGATACGTGAAGTAATCCGTCAATGGAAACCACATAACTCCTAACGATTTGTAACCTTGATCCATATCGAAGTCGATTGCTTCCTTCATCTCTATATCCTGTGTTGGGACTCCTTGCAAAATTTGTTTGTTATTTGCTATCCATTTTCGTAATTGAAAACCACCAGAGCTCAGTAGTTCAGTCAATTGATTTCTTTTGGTGATGCATTCTTGTAGGCTGTGTCCTCCGGATAGCAAATCATCCGCATAAAATTCGTTTAGTATCGATTCGCAAGTAACAGGAAATTTTTCTTTTCCGTCCATCGCCAGTTGGTTTAGCGTGCGTTTTGCAATAAACGGGGCAGACGTGGTTCCAAAAGTCACTGTTGTAAGGCAGTAGTCTTTGATTGGTTCATTCGGTTGAGACCTCCAGACAATCTTTTAAAAATTCGCATCTTGAGGATGCATGTTCACCTGTCTATACATCTTTGTGATGTCAGCCATCATTGCAAACTGCTTCAACCTCCATCGGATGATGATTGACGTTATGTTCTTTTAAAAAGATGGTCCAGTCAACAAAATATCGTTGAGTGACACTCCAGAACTCGTTTTCCTCGACCCGTCAAACACTACGCGTAATTTGGTTGAGGTACTATGTTTATATACAGCGTGATGTGGGAGAAAATTGGCTATGGTAATTTTCCTTCCAGCTTCAAAAACTAACTCTTCACAATAAGGAATTTCCTTCATGTGGCCCAAGTTGATGTATTCCTGGATTACGGTTGAGTATTCTGCATAAAGTTCTTTGTTCACGGCAAAACGTTTTTCTAATTTCAATAGGCTTGTTAGTGCACTTGTTCTAGAGGTTCCTAACTGATGCTGGCAATCCATATTTTTGAAAGGTAATCGGACCTGATATCGTCCGTTTGACTCCCTTTGTACGTGAGTTCTATAGTGTTGCTCGCAAGCTTCTTCTTCCTGTGTCATGACTCGGCTTGTTCCGATTTCTTCAATTTCCCAAAATCTTTTCAATTCTTCGATGATTTCTAAGTTTCGGTTTGTTTCAATTGCAAATGTATGTAATATTTGGGTGCCGCCTATGTCAACTTTCCCAGATATTATCGAGCCCAATTTGGTAAATTGGAGTACTGGCCCTTGTTTCAAATTTCTAATACCTCCGAGGATTATTTGTGCATAAACGTCTGCTCCTAATAGCAGATCAATTTTGCTGGGTCTATCAAAGTGAGGATCAGCGAGGTCTAGGTATTTAATTTGTTTTCTACTGGACGTAGAAATAGTCTGTGATGGAATAAAGTTAGTCAATTTATTTAAGATGATAGCCTCTATGGTCAAATGTTCGTTATTTCTTAGATATAACTTCATTCTCAATTTTTCATTTGTCGAAATACGTTTTGATTTCCCAATGCCTGCTATAGTGGTGTTTGTGGATCTTCGTTTAAGTCCTAATCTTTGGGCTGCACATTCCGAAATGATTGACGTTTGTGACCCTTGATCTAGTAAAGCACGGAGTGTCATGTCTCCATTTGAAGCCTCTACGTTCACTAAAGCTGTCGCTAATAATACCGTTTGCATATTGTCCAAAATTGGAGTGTCCATTATAGCGGCTGTTGGTGATTTATTCGATAAGAGGTTTCCGGACACATCCAACATCTGTGATTGTGTGCTATGTGTAAATGCCATTGTGGGTTTTTCATTAGGTGCTGCCATTCGTTGTTGCTCATTGAAAATTCCAGAACTCGATCCCTGAGTTTCGTATCTAGGTGACATACTCGTATATGTTCGATTAATGACGTCGGTATTGCTTGCCATTTCAGACCTGTGAAGCAGCGTGTGATGTGCTTTCTTACAGCGAAAGCATCTAGTTTTGCTAGGGCATTGCCCAACCAAGTGTCCCTTTTCCAAACAATTCAGACATAAGCCATTCCTTTTAACTGTATCAAATTTAGTTGAGTGGCTAGCTTGTTGAAACTCTGTAAATTGTCTGAGATGATGTGAACCCTTGCAGAGGATACAATTCAATCGTTGACCTGTCTTACTTATCAATACATTATGAACAGTTCTGTTTGGTCTTTGTTTATCCACTCCAGCAGCCTCCAACGCCCTGAAACGAGATTGCATGGAATCCTTCAGCTTTTGAAATGACGGTGGTTCAGGAAGAGAGGCTTGCTATTGTTCCCACAATTGGCGTGAATCAGTTGCCAAACGTTGTGTGGTGAGATAAATCAACATCGCATCCCACTTATCGTCAATTTTTAAGTTGTTTATTGCTTGAACACAATCAAGCGTTCTATCCAGTAGTAGCTTAATTGACGAAGCAGATTCATTAGCGTTGTTTAACGTTAGTAACCTCTTCAGCTGCACGTTCAGGAGGACCTGTTTGTCATCGTATCGTTCTAGTAGAAGCTTCCATGCCGAGTTGTAATTGTCATCGGTGACTGAATAATGTTTCAGTAGCTGCTCGGCTTCTCTTGCAAGATTACATTTCAAATAGTGCAGCTTTTCCACTTTGGCGATATTTGTTTTGCTGTGAATTAACGATGTGAATAGGTCCTTGAATGCTGTCCAATCACTGTATCCCCCACTGAATTTGGGTAAATTTATTCTCGGGAGTCGAACGTCTGTCTCTTCTGAAGCCTTCGAGGGTTGATTTTGTGTATTCTGATTGCCTTGCATTCCTTGCGATTCATGCTCTATACGCAATTTCTCCAACTCCGTTTCGAAATTCAAATTGAACTCTTCGAAGGTAACATACACATTCTTCGTAAAATATTCCAGTGTCAAATCTTCCTTCCCTTGAACCAATGCGAATATTTGATCATGATGTTGAATAAATTGTAGTGAATTAAGGATTTTCAATAAGTCCGTAAAGGACTGCAGCGATGTTCTGCTGCCTCGGCAGAGGAAGGTGTCGGTATCTGCCGAGAATGCCCTCGTCTGGAGACGCGTGAATGCGCTGGCAGGCTAGCATTGCGGTGTCGTGGGGCGGGTTTATTTCTCCAGCACGAGGACCCACTACAAAAAATTTCGCATTCACGAATTGGACTGAAGCTCAAAAGGCGACCGAAGTCGCAAAAATTGTAGATAACCTCACAGAGGGGGATGGAACTTGTTACGAGAACAAGTGGAACCTGAAACGAGAGGCAAACTTGGGGTGACCTCGTCATTACCCAACGAAGTTCATGGCCCACAAATGAGAGAGGGGCAACCGGGTGGTGGTGGAGCCCCTTCGTACCCACCCAACCGGAATAAATCCATAGATATCTTGTTGAAGTGGCCAGGCATTCCTCTTCTGAGTGGAAAACTCATACAACTTGAATCGCATGAACTTTCCCATCAGAAGGGGAGTACCCCGGTGACCAATTGTAATGTGACGCCTACGCCCAGGAATCGAAGTGATTCCGATCCCGAACCCTTGTAACCTGCCAGATGGATATGTCCTCGAAGTGCCAGCGGACTTCATCTGTTGTGCGGATATCGTTATGCAGAAAATATTTTTTTTTTCTGTCCAAATATTTAGATCCGTGGATATAAATATTCGAAATATAGAATTAATCCAACCCCGGCACATTTCGAGGCATAGCCATCTGGAAATGCCCCTCCACCGTGGCCCTCGAGAAAACTATGCCACTGGCGACAACTGGAGAGGTACATTGCCGCATATGACGTGCCATTCCACACACAGTTGTTTTGTCCGATGTGACAACGGGATGATTTTGGCAGCCACATGTAGGCGCTAAACGTCATCGTAAAGTTCTTCGTGATAATATCCAAGGTATTACAAAACCAGCTATACGTCGTTTGGCGCGACGTGGTGGAGTGCAACGTATTTCCGGTTTAATCTATGAAGAAACGCGTGGTGTGCTTAAAGTGTTTTTGGAAAACGTTATTCGTGAGGCAGTGACATTCACCGGAGCATTGCCTCAGGCTGGAGCATGAAGCTCTGTCAAGGTCGGAAAGGAGATCAACAGGCAAATTAGGAAAGAGGTTAGTTTAGTTAATAAAGGATTAGAAAGGTTAGCAATATTTTGTCTGGTCTGCAGCGGAAGGCAGTGTGAACTGTATCGGAACCAGTAGGCGTGGATTTGACGAGCAGCTTGGATTCAGTCGATAGGTTATCTCACTCAAGAAAAAGCCAAAGTGGATCGGCATGGAACGGAGTTGACGACATGCAATTGTTCACAGAACTTGACGCCAAAAGTGGGGACTTAATCCGCGAGTGGAATAGTGTCCTGCGAATTCATCGCTCAAGCAAAGACAGTATTAGTTCACAATCACCCGCACGTGCAACTCGCCTGCTCAACAGGACCCGCGTGCAACAGAGCACGCTCAGCAATACCGGTTCAGATAGTCCTAGATCAATAGATAGTCTTCCCCACAAACATCTCCGTTCATCGCTGACGGGCAAGGATATAGTCAGCTCGTCAGACGATCTCCTGTTTATAGACAAATCTTTTAGGAATGCAATGATTCAAGATGTCCAAAATTTAAGGAAACAGTTGACACGTCTCCGAAGGATTTTACAAGATTCTGAAACTCTCAACCCATTCGAGCAGAGTAATGGGAAAGTATTCGCATCTTGTGAATTGGACAGTAGTGGTCAATTGCCCGCTGATGATAAGGACACAAGTAGTCTGGCTTCGTCAATAGCCGATGATCCTAGACAGGAGTTAGCCGATCTACGAAGACAGGTTGTTTACCTTCAGGTATTTGCACGTCGTTTATTTTATTGTTTATTTTATTCAGAAATAAGTTACTGAATGAAACTAAAACGAACCATTATTCCTCCAATACCGTATTTCCGAAAATAATGCATATCGTAAACAACATTCTTTAGTACATTTACCAATAATAGCAAGTGGTAATTAATTCGATTTGAATCGTACAATTTACGTTTGATTCCATGTTTGGTTTACTTAAGTCTACAAAAAAACCCAGCCATGCCGTACTAAAGATGATTTTGTTCTGATAGAAAACTCGCATCTGGCATAAATAAACAAACTGTTGAAGCTATGAAGAAAAATTAATTAGTAAAAATAGATAAGAAAACGCAAACAAACGACTTGGGTAATTTTACACTTTTCTATTTCTATATTCCACCGCTTGTCCATAGTAATGAGTACAGTAAATGATGATAATACAAAATAACTCTTAGCGTAATAACTTTTGTAAGAAAATGCGTTAGCTAAATCGGACGTTAGTTGAACGACATGAATGATGCGGTCCTGATTTCTATCTAGAACATATGATAAATTTTTTTTATAGTTTTCACGTCATTCCTACTTTTAAATCTTTGTGTACGTTGAACAGTGTGCTTTATGTCGTTAAAAATATTGCAAGAAATGGAGGGATTGCTTTTTGTCGCAGAGAATGGAAAATCGAATTTTTTTTGTCTCTCAACCCCCAATTATTCCTGATTAGTTCAATCGTTTCCAGTAACATTCCCATTAACTTCAAGCAGCGACTGATTGTGAATCAAATCCTCAATTTTAAAACACTATTTCAATAAAAAAAAAAAGACATTTCAAAGGCATTAAACATTAAAGTAACTGATAAACAATAATAATAAACTGGCTTGTAAATATTTTGTACTCACCAAATGATTGTTAAAGATCACGCTCACATATTGTTACACCGCTCCGTATTTATATATATAATATTCAAAGTTAAACGCCATACAAGGGGAATAAAAAAATGGTAAAAGAAGTGGAAAATTCCAGATAAAAAGCAATAAAAAAAAAAAAACAATGAATCGATTCTCCGTTTTTTTTTATACAAAATCACTTGCATCGTTTCCTGATTTGTTATTAATTATTGTATACGTGGATAAGCCATCTTTGCTGCTTCCATTTCGCTTTTTGAATTTGACGCACGATTAGATTCGTCACTAATGCGTACTTGAACCACTTAGAAATATTTAATTTACGAAATTGTTGAGAAAACAAAATTTAAATTATTTAAAACCAAACAAGAACAATAAATATTAAATCCACCTAGAAAAATTAAAAATAAATGTTTAATTTGGCGGTTTATTGTAAAACGAAAAATTTGTTTGTGATCGCAAATTTATATTCAAAAATAATAAAAGGTGAAACATAAATTAAGAAACAAATTGTTAGCGGTTTACCTTATTATGTAATTGTCTTCAAAAATAATTATTATAACTATTATCATTATTAGTAATAAATTATCGCTCGATTCTTGCAAAAACCCTTTAAATACGTATTAAGGAAATTATACTTTATGTTCCGTTTCTTGAAGTAAATAAAAAAAATCCAATGAATTGCTAATTTAACTAACGACTTTCCTTTTCAGTAACTCGTTCTATTTCAGGGGGAACGGAGAGTGTATGGTAGGTATGTCGTCGCGAGGTTAGGGTTTCGCCAAATCCGCTGAAGTCGGTTTCGCGTCGCGCGCGGTACGCGGTACCTTTGTTTGTTTCGCCATTTCTTTAGAGTAGTTTTCTTCGGTTTAAGTTCGAGTAGTATATTTTTCGGTACCGCGTCGGTGAATCGGTAACGCGCCTATGGGATTTTGTAGCGTTTTTGATTTGAGATCTGTGGATAGATCACATCCAGAACTAACGTAATGTAGGTTTCTCGTTCTGGATGAGTAATTGTTGACGCGTTTGAAAAACGGGCAAGTTCAGGTGACTGAAATATTGTGATTGAGCGTAATCCATTCGGAGACCCGCGACCGAAATCCTCTCCGAACTAGCTGGCCGACAAGCAGTCACCGCGTGAATGGATTACGGTGCACGGATTGGTTGACCTGTTGGTACCATCCGTTGGCACTACTCAGACTTAACGTCTAGAACCGATGAGAGGTCGGTTCCGCGTTCGAGCTGAAAGTGAAGGTAGAAAAATCATTACAAATGGCGCCCAACGTGGGGCCAAACAACATCCTAAGGGGGAAAGAACTTCGCGTCTTCTGACGAGTTGGTCCTTTACGGAGGATGTAAGGTACTTTGGTACTCGAGTCCCACTATCAGGAGCAGTGGAATTGTGTGATACACATTAGAGGTCGCTTCACGTGAGTTGTAGCTTCCGCTCTCCTTTGTTTGATTTTGCTTTCGCGACAGAATCCTTCCGATGTGTTGTCCCAGGTTAACCCCTGTAAGGACCTTCTATTTTCTTGATGGAACTGCCAGTCTGATGGGTTTACCTATCAGCATGGACTCTCAAGAAAATAGAAGGCTACCTTGCCTTTATGTCGCGGAAGGATTCTAACTATTTCTTATGCGTGTTAGACGAGTGGTATCGGTTCAACGTTCGGTGGCGTATGCTGGAGTTGCGAAGCCCGGAATGCTTCTACGCGTCGGGAACTTTGACCGCGTACAAAGTCGTTACGGTAGCTCTACCACTTGTCTCGTCGAGTCATTTAACGTAGATTAGAAACGGTTTGTAATGTATGTGGGTATGGGGATAAATTTCGTAAATCGACCGAAGCACCCTTTCTTCGGCAGATTACCACGCACTCTCATTTCCCGCTGAAGAGTTCGACCACTGAAAAGGAAAGTGTGTATCATTTAATCTTTTTTCCTCTCTTTTTTTTTTCTATTTTATATACATAGCTCGCCACTAACGGCCACTAATTTAGTGATAAGTTATTAGTAGGAATAAGTATATTCTATATATTTTTTTTTACTTTATTTTAGCACCACAAGTAACACACACAAAATGGCAACGAAGCGGACCCCAGACAAGCGTTGGACCAGATCCAAAACGGTCCAACCAGCTAACTGCGGGATCTGCTTCGAAGACGTAGTGGAGGGCGTACACAGCGTGCGATTGGATTGTGGACATTTATTCCATCGTGCCTGTGTACAACAGCTCCTCCTCACGTCAGAGCTGTGTCCCTTATGCCGACGACCCATAGATCGGTCTGCCCTAGACGTCCCCCTCGGAACGCCCCTACCGACGCGTGGAGCAGTGGCGAAAGGAGCTCCAGAAGCCGAACCGTCACAACCGCTCTTAGACATGCAAGGAGCAGTAGGCGGTGAAGTTCCGGCTGCGAGTGTCGTGTCCGAGGTGACAACCATGCCTTCCGCCCACTCCATTGACACCCTCGTGGCGTTGATGAGGGATATGTCGGAGAGGATTGGCAACCTGGAGGGAAAGATCCAGAATCTCCCGTTGAGCCAACCACCCAGCCGCGTGAGAACTCCGCTTGGCTGGGAGCCAAATCCCAGTGTGGCGATGCCCCACTCCCGACAATCCGAGCAATGGGTCCCACCCCCAAGGAACTCGGGAATGGATCCCAGAGCTCCCGAATACAGACCGCGACACAGTACCGGACCTCCGTTGGTACCTCCAGCCCCCGAGGCAGTTCAGTACCACAGGTCAATCGAGGATGTGATTCCCCCCGGGAACGCATTGGCACCTTTTCGAGACCCGACGCCTCGTATCATGGAGAGTTGGCGCCTGAACTTTACAGGGTTCAACGATATGATATCGGCGGACCGGTTCCTTTTCCGGATTCAGGCGTTGATATCCAGCACCCTGGGAGGGGATTCCTCGGCTTTCCTCCGGCATGCACATCTTTTGTTCAGCGGCGACGCTGCCGACTGGTACTGGAGCTTTAAAGAGTCAACGCCACGTCCCACTTGGCACTCTTTCAGTGCAGCCTTCCGCAATCGATTTGAGGATGGCTTCACTGAGAGAGAGCTAAGAGAGCAAATAAAGAAACGGAAACAAGGCGCTCACGAACCGTTCGACCAATACTACACCAGTATAGTGAGATTGAGCACTCGCCTGCGAAATACCATGCCCGAGGACGAATTAGTAGAAATAATCAGAGAGAACATGCGCTGGGATCTCCAGAACAGCCTGCTACATTTTCCCATCAACACCATACAGGGATTGCGCCTCCATGCGCGTAGACAAGAACACTTGGATGAGCGACGAGGTACCTTCCGCCCACAACCTCGCATAACGGGACCAAATCCCCGAAATCATCACACCGCGGAGTTGATGGCAGCAGACCACCTGCTTGCTGATCCAGTACCAGTACCGAGGAGCGGAGCACCACCGGAGCTTGAGGACCCAGCATTGATTGATCGACCCTCCCTTGAAGCACTTACAAGCCCGACGGTCTGTTGGAACTGCCGACAACCGGGACATCGGTTCTACGCATGTCCAGCGGAGCCGACGCTTTTCTGCTACCGCTGCGGGAAGGCCGACACATACGCACCTGACTGTGCAAATTGCAAAGGGCGAAAAAACTTGCCACCGAGTGCCGCGACCACCCGTCGGCACTCCTAGACCCCGGACGAACAAATCCAGACCCCATCACCAGCTATGACCCAGCTCCCATCATGACTCCAACTCTGCTGACTCGCACCGCTAAACACAGTTCTCCCGAAGTTCCACAACCGACGCCGTCCTTCGCCGAGGCCAATGCGCAGGGAAATGATAGCGAGACGAAGGCTCCTTGGCATGTAAAACCTTTTCATGTCAGGTTGCGGAATTATTTGGCTACTCGACAGCGCATCTTCCATGAGGAATTGGCCACAACTGTCCCACCGCGAAGCAAGCGAGCCACGCGTCGGATGCGGAGCTTCTGGAGAAAAGTCAGGCAGTCGAGAAAAAGGTTGAAGGACATATACTTAGACGAATTATTGAGGGAGGATGTCCGGCCATATGCGTCAGTACACCTCCTGCAAAAACGAGTATCAGGCTTAGTCGATACGGGAGCCAGTGTGAATTGCATCTCTGGCGAGTTTGCAGGGGAGGTACTGGCCAAGCACGCGGACCAAATCCGTCATTTCACCTCCTGGTTAAGCACGGCGGACGGAACTCGTCACTCTGTAGTGGGAAAAATTATGACGGATGTCACCTTTAAAGGGGTAACTAAACCTATGGAATTTTTCATCATACCTCAGTTAACCCAGAATCTTTATTTAGGAGTGGATTTCGTTCGAAAATTTAACTTGGCCCCGGCACTATTTTCCAGTTCGACCCTGGAGTCCGTCACCACCGTTCCTGACCAATCTCAACCCACTAACTTACTACGGCATACACTGGATGTAACTCAGCAACTGCGTCTCGACTCGGCTATATCGGCTTTTCCATCGCACGAGAAAGAAGGTCTCGGGCGGACTGCCCTGGTGTTCCACACTATAGATGTGGGGGACGCTAAACCCATAAAACAGAGACATTTCGCCATATCTCCGGCGAAGGAAAAATCGTTATATGCCGAAGTGGATCGAATGCTATCATTAGGCGTAATCGAAGAATCACAGAGCGCGTGGGCTTCCCCAGTCACCTTAGTTGTCAAGCCGAACAAGGTCCGGTTATGCTTAGATGCCAGACGCTTGAACGCCGTCACAGTCAAGGACGCATATCCTCTACCGTTGATCGAAGGCATTTTGAGTCGATTGCCTAAAGCCCATTTCATCACGAGCTTAGACCTCAAGGACGCCTTCTGGCAAATTCCTTTAGACCCCGGTTCAAAGGAGAAAACAGCCTTCACAGTCCCAGGCCGGCCCTTATATCAATTCGTGACCATGCCATTCGGATTGTGTAATGCCCCCCAAACAATGACGCGCCTTATGGATAAGGTGATACCACCTCATTTGCGGCACCAAGTTTTCGTTTACTTGGACGATCTGCTGCTTATAACCGAGACCTTTGACGAACACATCGACCTGCTTCAGGAGGTGGCTCTACACATCCGGAGGGCAAGATTAACCATCAACATAAGGAAGAGCCAGTTCGTGATGACGGAGGTGAAGTATTTAGGTCACATCATTGGGCATGGGCATATCAAGACCGATCCGGAAAAGACTCAAGCGATTGACGTTTTTCCATTACCCAAGACCACCAAACAGTTACGCCGATTCTTAGGCTTATGCGGATGGTACCAGCGTTTTGTACGTGACTATGCCACCATTACCACTCCTTTGACCGACATGCTGCGTAAGGGACGTAAATTCGTCTGGGAAGAGCCCAGCTTGCGAGCCTTTGAAGAGCTAAAGAAGAGTCTGACTACGGCCCCCGTACTACACAGCCCGGACTTTGACAAACCGTTCTCAATCCATTGTGACGCGAGTCAACATGGGGTGGGAGCAGTCTTAGTCCAGGTTGCACAAGACGGCGAGGAGAGACCTATAGCCTTCATGTCTCACAAGCTGAACCCAGCCCAGCGAAATTACACGGTCTCCGAGCAAGAATGTTTAGCCGCGGTGTTGGCAGTGAAACGCTTCCGAGCCTATGTGGAGGGACACACCTTTGAAATCGTTACGGATCACGCTTCTCTGAAATGGCTAATGAGCCAGACTGATCTCAACGGCAGATTGGCCAGGTGGGCACTGAAACTCCAGGCATTTGACTTCACAATTCGCCACCGAAAAGGAAGCCAGCATGTAGTCCCCGACACCCTATCCAGAATGTTCGCCCCTGAAGGAGCCGAGTTGGTCCAAGAGGACGACAGCCCCCAATTGATCGATCTGGACCATCCTGCCTTCAAGTCAGCCAGCTACACCCAACTGATTCACACTATCCAGAACCAACAGCCCCAGCTTCCTGAACTGCGGTTGACGGATGGATTTATTTACAAGCGGATGGGACACGCATCCGGAGACCCCATACAAGAAGAAGAACAGTGGAAGTTGTGGGTGCCCGAAGAATTAACCACTGATCTTATCAGGCGGGCTCATGACCACCCATCAAGTGCGCACGGCGGATACGGTCGTACACTTAGGCGGTTGAAAACCTGTTTCTTTTGGCCTAAGATGGCACAACAGATAAAAGCGTACGTAGCCTCCTGTGAGCTATGCAAGTGCACTAAAGCGCCCAACACCATTCTTCGGCCACCCATGGGTAAGGTTGAGGTCCCCGAACGCGTGTTCCAGCGCTTGTACATTGATCTTATCGGTCCTTACCCTCGATCTGCTTCTGGTCACACGGGAGCTGTCGTGGTCCTGGACCAGCTCTCCAAATTCCCTATCATAGAACCACTACGTAACATGCACACTGGACCAATAATCAGCTTTTTGGAGAACCGAGTCTTTCACATGTTTGGAGTTCCGGAGAAACTTGTCTCCGACAATGGGGTCCAGTTCACCTCCAGCAAGTTCCGAGACCTAATGTCCAAATACGGCATCATACACCAACGAACTGCCGTCTATTCACCACAAGCCAACGCATCCGAACGACTGAATCGTACGCTCATAGCGGCCATCCGCGCCTACGTCCACCCGAATCAGAGGGACTGGGATCGCAAATTGTCCGCCATCACTAGTGCACTGCGCTCGTCGTACCACGCCACGACCGGCATTTCGCCGTATTTTGCAGTGTTCGGCCAGTACATGATCGGGCATGGGAGCGCTTACCGGCTATTGCGGCAGCTGAAATCGCTAGAGGACCCAATCGTGGTTCTAGAACCGCACGAAAAGCTCCAACTTCTGCGAGATCAACTGCGGGAGAAGATTGAAGAAAGTAGACGGATGGGAGAGGAGCGGTACAACTTGCGATCTCATCCTTCTGGCTTTAAGGCCGGCGACGAAATATATCGTCGAAACTTCCGACAGAGCGATGCCACCCGCCATTACAATGCCAAACTAGACAAGAAATTCGTGAAGTGTCGAGTCATACAAGTCATAAGCCCCACCCGATACCTCATCGCGGACATGACTGGTAGGACCCTGGGAATTTACCACGCAAAAGACCTTAGACGATGAAGTGCAACTAATTCCCACGAGAAACCTTGGCTTATCCCAAATCTCTGCCTAGACGAAGGCCTCCGAATAACACCTGACTTCCTACTATATAGTCACTGTCGAGTCTTCACGAACAGGGTTGTAGCCTATCCTTCGAAACGGATCTTCGACCCGCCACGTCCCTAACCAAGACCTTTTACAAAGGAGACGGGATCGTAATTACTTCGATTTTGGGGGGGGGAATGTGTAATGTGACGCCTACGCCCAGGAATCGAAGTGATTCCGATCCCGAACCCTTGTAACCTGCCAGATGGATATGTCCTCGAAGTGCCAGCGGACTTCATCTGTTGTGCGGATATCGTTATGCAGAAAATATTTTTTTTTTCTGTCCAAATATTTAGATCCGTGGATATAAATATTCGAAATATAGAATTAATCCAACCCCGGCACATTTCGAGGCATAGCCATCTGGAAATGCCCCTCCACCGTGGCCCTCGAGAAAACTATGCCACTGGCGACAACTGGAGAGGTACATTGCCGCATATGACGTGCCATTCCACACACAGTTGTTTTGTCCGATGTGACAACGGGATGATTTTGGCAGCCACATGTAGGCGCTAAACGTCATCGTAAAGTTCTTCGTGATAATATCCAAGGTATTACAAAACCAGCTATACGTCGTTTGGCGCGACGTGGTGGAGTGCAACGTATTTCCGGTTTAATCTATGAAGAAACGCGTGGTGTGCTTAAAGTGTTTTTGGAAAACGTTATTCGTGAGGCAGTGACATTCACCGGAGCATTGCCTCAGGCTGGAGCATGAAGCTCTGTCAAGGTCGGAAAGGAGATCAACAGGCAAATTAGGAAAGAGGTTAGTTTAGTTAATAAAGGATTAGAAAGGTTAGCAATATTTTGTCTGGTCTGCAGCGGAAGGCAGTGTGAACTGTATCGGAACCAGTAGGCGTGGATTTGACGAGCAGCTTGGATTCAGTCGATAGGTTATCTCACTCAAGAAAAAGCCAAAGTGGATCGGCATGGAACGGAGTTGACGACATGCAATTGTTCACAGAACTTGACGCCAAAAGTGGGGACTTAATCCGCGAGTGGAATAGTGTCCTGCGAATTCATCGCTCAAGCAAAGACAGTATTAGTTCACAATCACCCGCACGTGCAACTCGCCTGCTCAACAGGACCCGCGTGCAACAGAGCACGCTCAGCAATACCGGTTCAGATAGTCCTAGATCAATAGATAGTCTTCCCCACAAACATCTCCGTTCATCGCTGACGGGCAAGGATATAGTCAGCTCGTCAGACGATCTCCTGTTTATAGACAAATCTTTTAGGAATGCAATGATTCAAGATGTCCAAAATTTAAGGAAACAGTTGACACGTCTCCGAAGGATTTTACAAGATTCTGAAACTCTCAACCCATTCGAGCAGAGTAATGGGAAAGTATTCGCATCTTGTGAATTGGACAGTAGTGGTCAATTGCCCGCTGATGATAAGGACACAAGTAGTCTGGCTTCGTCAATAGCCGATGATCCTAGACAGGAGTTAGCCGATCTACGAAGACAGGTTGTTTACCTTCAGGTATTTGCACGTCGTTTATTTTATTGTTTATTTTATTCAGAAATAAGTTACTGAATGAAACTAAAACGAACCATTATTCCTCCAATACCGTATTTCCGAAAATAATGCATATCGTAAACAACATTCTTTAGTACATTTACCAATAATAGCAAGTGGTAATTAATTCGATTTGAATCGTACAATTTACGTTTGATTCCATGTTTGGTTTACTTAAGTCTACAAAAAAACCCAGCCATGCCGTACTAAAGATGATTTTGTTCTGATAGAAAACTCGCATCTGGCATAAATAAACAAACTGTTGAAGCTATGAAGAAAAATTAATTAGTAAAAATAGATAAGAAAACGCAAACAAACGACTTGGGTAATTTTACACTTTTCTATTTCTATATTCCACCGCTTGTCCATAGTAATGAGTACAGTAAATGATGATAATACAAAATAACTCTTAGCGTAATAACTTTTGTAAGAAAATGCGTTAGCTAAATCGGACGTTAGTTGAACGACATGAATGATGCGGTCCTGATTTCTATCTAGAACATATGATAAATTTTTTTTATAGTTTTCACGTCATTCCTACTTTTAAATCTTTGTGTACGTTGAACAGTGTGCTTTATGTCGTTAAAAATATTGCAAGAAATGGAGGGATTGCTTTTTGTCGCAGAGAATGGAAAATCGAATTTTTTTTGTCTCTCAACCCCCAATTATTCCTGATTAGTTCAATCGTTTCCAGTAACATTCCCATTAACTTCAAGCAGCGACTGATTGTGAATCAAATCCTCAATTTTAAAACACTATTTCAATAAAAAAAAAAAGACATTTCAAAGGCATTAAACATTAAAGTAACTGATAAACAATAATAATAAACTGGCTTGTAAATATTTTGTACTCACCAAATGATTGTTAAAGATCACGCTCACATATTGTTACACCGCTCCGTATTTATATATATAATATTCAAAGTTAAACGCCATACAAGGGGAATAAAAAAATGGTAAAAGAAGTGGAAAATTCCAGATAAAAAGCAATAAAAAAAAAAAAACAATGAATCGATTCTCCGTTTTTTTTTATACAAAATCACTTGCATCGTTTCCTGATTTGTTATTAATTATTGTATACGTGGATAAGCCATCTTTGCTGCTTCCATTTCGCTTTTTGAATTTGACGCACGATTAGATTCGTCACTAATGCGTACTTGAACCACTTAGAAATATTTAATTTACGAAATTGTTGAGAAAACAAAATTTAAATTATTTAAAACCAAACAAGAACAATAAATATTAAATCCACCTAGAAAAATTAAAAATAAATGTTTAATTTGGCGGTTTATTGTAAAACGAAAAATTTGTTTGTGATCGCAAATTTATATTCAAAAATAATAAAAGGTGAAACATAAATTAAGAAACAAATTGTTAGCGGTTTACCTTATTATGTAATTGTCTTCAAAAATAATTATTATAACTATTATCATTATTAGTAATAAATTATCGCTCGATTCTTGCAAAAACCCTTTAAATACGTATTAAGGAAATTATACTTTATGTTCCGTTTCTTGAAGTAAATAAAAAAAATCCAATGAATTGCTAATTTAACTAACGACTTTCCTTTTCAGTAACTCGTTCTATTTCAGGGGGAACGGAGAGTGTATGGTAGGTATGTCGTCGCGAGGTTAGGGTTTCGCCAAATCCGCTGAAGTCGGTTTCGCGTCGCGCGCGGTACGCGGTACCTTTGTTTGTTTCGCCATTTCTTTAGAGTAGTTTTCTTCGGTTTAAGTTCGAGTAGTATATTTTTCGGTACCGCGTCGGTGAATCGGTAACGCGCCTATGGGATTTTGTAGCGTTTTTGATTTGAGATCTGTGGATAGATCACATCCAGAACTAACGTAATGTAGGTTTCTCGTTCTGGATGAGTAATTGTTGACGCGTTTGAAAAACGGGCAAGTTCAGGTGACTGAAATATTGTGATTGAGCGTAATCCATTCGGAGACCCGCGACCGAAATCCTCTCCGAACTAGCTGGCCGACAAGCAGTCACCGCGTGAATGGATTACGGTGCACGGATTGGTTGACCTGTTGGTACCATCCGTTGGCACTACTCAGACTTAACGTCTAGAACCGATGAGAGGTCGGTTCCGCGTTCGAGCTGAAAGTGAAGGTAGAAAAATCATTACACAATTTATGTCATAGAATTATACAATTTGATTGTATAACTCTATGCCATAAAAAGGCACTCTGCTTGGGCCACTCAACCCAAAAAGTCACCTGAAACAGAAAAAAGGATTAATAAGTACCCGGTGGCTGGCTCATGGTTTTGGGGGGCAGCCTGCCACCGTACCGAGTCCTATACCCGGTCAGAGTCGGAAGAAAGGAAAGACCAAAGGGTATGGTACTAATTCATTGTTTTAATTTATAATGAAAAATATATTAAACCCAATAATTAACAAGACCTCTAAAAACAATCAACTTTTCCTTCTTTACTAATATGTTCACTTCATTCCAGATGGTTCATACGATAAATTTGTTCAATTTTTACCAAAACACTTGTGTAGCAGAAATACGTTAAGAGCACCGTTCAAATCAAAACTTCAGGTTAATTTTCATCAACTCATCTGGAATCAACTAGATCGCATGTTTTTATATCAACTTTTCTGCTTTTGCTACTATTGTTATCAAAGTTCTAAATATTTAGTATATTTTTTTTTTCTTTATTTTTTTTCAACTACATGAAACAATTGTTTGGTTTTTATTTATTCGCATGGATGTTATAATGCACATGTGTTGTGTGTAACATTTACTTTTAATTGAAGACACCTCCCTCAATATATCTACAGATGTTCATTGGTTTAATTTACTTTACTATAGTAAAGCCATCATTTTGCTTTCATTTCATTTTATAATTAAAAATATTTTAATAATATATTTAAATTAAAAGGGTACTCACCCGCATGGTCCGTCGAGCGCTCGATGGGTGCAGATGGTCCAACATGGAGAGGAAAATTTCTAATCGCACTTTTGCACTGTATATAAATTAATTTCATTATTAGAACCAAACAGAATTTAACATTTACACCCTTTTCCTTAAACTTATTCGTTATGAAATTATTTTCGCATTAAAACAAAAAAAAACGATAACTGTGCATTTAGTTAATGATAGGGTGATTCCAAGTTCTTGCCAGCGTGTATTCCGTGGTCATGCAGTCGGATTGGGTCGAACGATCCCCTCGCTCTTTTTTACAACCCAAAATAACATCTTCTGATCGCACCTATTTCGCTCGATGTGTGCACATTCTTTTCCGCCAAAAACAATCATCATTCTCGGGGTGATACTTTGCCAATTGTCCGCACTCTGGTATGATAGTGGGCTCCGTTATCAACGGATGGGTGCTGCGCATGACTGTGTTTGTGCGCAAATGCGATTAATTTGATGGGCACGGTCCGAATCTGAACTGATTTGTTCACCTTGTTTTTTCTTCACTGGCGCTCCGGCAAACACTTTTCAACCGATTACTATCGCCTGGAGTCCAATTTTCTGACTGCAATTACGTTCATCTCCTGGACTGGTAACGCGAATAACGGGTGATTCCCAGTATGGGGCAAAACACTTTTCAATCGAATGAGTACTGTCGTAACTCCTTCCCTGCTTTTATAATGCAAATTTTCCACTCCTTGCAAAATTGCACTTAACGCGGCAATCGATTCCGGTCTTCACGACATCCACATATCTGTACGTTAAACAGCACCGATTCAGTTTTCGCAGACAATTGAAGAGACTAACTGTGTCATATTTCCCGAAATTTGTACCGAAAGAACCACTTTTGGGGCTATCACTCTTTCACCTTCAATACTAGTTAATTTCACTGTCCAAGGGTCTCAACACCAAATATTCAAATGATTTTACGACTTCAAAAATTTATGCTTGGCTATTAGACGTCCCGAATTCATCTTTCGATGGTTAAAAAACTGACGAAAGTTCAATTTTCCACGTCTCCGCTTGCTGGTGCGGTTTTTCCGACGTGAACCCGTGGCGATTCAAAGCAGACTCCCCTCTGTCTATGCACAATCGATAGCCGTGAAATTCTCGTTTTCCCGCTTAGCCAGTTTCCCGAACGATTCGTCCCTTGCATTTGTTGCATTTGCTGTGCTTGAAGCATTTGTTGTTGCTTCAACGTTTGCAATTGTTTCTCCGGGAATATGCTGGCTGAAGCTATGCGAGTTACATTCTCATGAATCTCTAATATCTGAGCTCGATGCCATAGTCCCATATACATAGCGGAACATACTTGTCTAGGTTTATAACATGATTTATGCAATTGCAAGTCATTCGGAGGTAATTTTGTATATATATTTTCAATGTGTTGCAACAATGTATCCATTTGATTTAATTTATTTAGAAGTGGAATATTTTGTGGTTGCTGGTACGACATGTATTGAGGATTTGTTTGTAAATACTGAAATTGGGGTTTGATTAATAAAGGGTGATGTAAATAATTATTGTATCCGTAGCTAGCAGCACTAGGCGATGAAAGTCTATAGCAATTTTGCATTAAGTTTTGTTGTAATGCATGCTGCATTTGCTGCTGTTGTCTATATACATAATGAAAAATATTTTGCTGTTTAATTAATGTCTGCGTTGTTTGTAGAGGGTTATGAGATTGTTGCAATGGATGTTGAGATTGTTGTGGAGGCTTTTGCTTCTGCTGCAAAGCGTCTCGATGCCAGCGCACATCTACTCGATTACTACAAAATGATCGACGGACCTCTTGTACCCGTTGTATTAATTTATTGACGTACGCCAACGTTTTACGGGCTTTGAAGTCCTTGCGGAAATTATTGTACATTTTATGTATTTGCTCGTTTAGTACGTCTTGTTGCGCTACTAAACGTTCCATTTGTGCAGCCTGCCGTAGTTTTAAAATACTGTACTAGGAAGAGTATGTGTTAAAGTTGGCAGATTGCGTTCGGCTTACAATTTCTTTGTCTGTGACGACCGAATTTGACCTGTAATATGCTATCTCCTATTATCAATGTTCGGTCACTATTATTCAAACGGTTGATGTTGCTTATGTAAGTGCTTGAATACTACGTCAAACACTTCGCACAGTTTAATTCGTGCGTTTCTTAACACCAACTGCTCAAAATTAAAGTTGAAGCAATCAGCAGTTATCACATTTATGCCCAAACACTGCAAACAAAGTTTGCTTGGCGTCTTTTAACGCCCAGAATTGAGAAACTTTCAAACAGTTATATCATATGTGAAAAATGGAAAATAAAATTCGAAACAACGTTTATATTTTCGTCTCTTTGACGCACAGCACTATGAACCTTTTCAAACAAAGGACAAATAAGGAAAATGGAAAAGGACTTACCAGACCTCCTTGCCGTTAACCATATGTCTTGGATTTAATTCACCGCGCGGCCCGGAATTTAAATAGTACCACTAAAGAAACTGTCACTATATTCAATTTTACCACATCAAATAATTAATTGGTACCGGATTCGACTATCTATACGAATTCTTATATCCGGCTCGACGGACCAAAAATGTTCCGGATATAAAACACCTTTTGAATTGAAAGAACAAAACTACTATTTATTTCACCTTCTTATTTTCTAATTTAAATTCAATTACCAAACTTATTGATTTTACTTTGAATTTATCTTTAAATTTACTTTTCGACCGTTCACATTCACATTCAGAACATTAATGAGATAATATGTACAGATTTTTCGCTGTACCGCAATTTTCAAAACAAAGGAATTCGGTACTTTCTAATTCGCTATCAGTGAATTTCAAACTGACAATATCGTAGCTTTCAGTTCACAATATATCATTTCTGATAAAATCATCCCCGTGATCTTCAGTAATTGTTGACAATCAGATGTCAGAAACGTCTGTCAATATTGATTGGGAGTGTAAGAAACATCAAATTCAGATAAGTTTTCTAATTTGAATATAAAAGAAAAAATGATTCTTTGTGCTTTTTTTCTGTTTCAGGTTTCATCGCTGGATTTGAAGACAATTCTAAACAACTCGTATAACGTTTTTAAGTAAAAGAACAAAGATCTAAATATTAACGGCAAAAAAAATTCTAGAGTGTGCTACTAATGAAATATCTAGGTCTTATCGCAGATCAGGGTTTGACCTAGTTTTTACACATGAATAGCTTAAGGAGACAATTAGGATTGTTAAGAGGATATGAGCATTTTCCAATGCACAGCAAGAAAGTTGTTCTAAATACATCAGTGCTGACGAAATTAAATTATGGGGTAGTTATTTCGAGCCAATCGACAAAGCAACATTTTAATATTATATCCAGGCTGCTGAGCAAAGCATATAAATACGTTCTGTATCTTCCGATGCTCACTCGAACTAGATTGAATACCATTAATTAAGGTATTGCAAATCAACCCACAATCTCCATAATAATGCGAGGAATGCAGGTTAGTTCGTAATACCTTTTCCGGGAACGGATCGTCTAAAGAACGATGCCACGAATGATGCTCTGCGTATTATGACAATTTTCCCGAACTGGTTAAGAAAGCAAACTGACTTTTGTTATTTATGAAAAGACTTTTTTCGTGGTAGGGAGGTGAATGCCATTTATGCACAGAGTGTTGGACTCCCATGCTCGGAAGAATGCGACTGGGCTATCCACTAAACACCTCCCCTGTCAACCTGAGAACCCAGCCTGGAACCGTTTGACACATTACTTCGGGCCAGGTCTCGTTTTGTTACGCCGCGAGGCATGTTCAAGCTGGTGGATCCCTTTCCTAGCGGGAGGGGAGAGGGAAAGAGGAAGTGCCAGAAAAGCGATCCCCCAGCCCCTGCGCCCCGGCTGCTGTGAGTCCCTTTTATATTTTAGGACTGCCCGAGCATAATGTGCCACCTGGTTCCATTTGTCAACCGATTCGAGCATCACCGCAACTATATTATCCGGGGTGAGCTCTCCCATCTCCCTGTAGAGTTCCCTTCGCAGCCTGACCCATTTTGTACACACAAAAAATGTGTGACAGGCATTGTCCTCCTCTCCTTGGCAAAACCGACAATCGGAAGACCGTGACTTACCGATCTTTTGCAGGTAAGACTGAAAACACCCGTGCCCGCTCAAAAGCTGGGTCAGATAGAAGTCAGTCTCAACATGCTTTCAATTTAGCCACGGTCTCACATCCGGGATGAGGTGCGCAGTCCACCTTCCCTTCGTGCAATTCATCCAAGACTGCTACCAATCGTTGAGCGAGCGCTGTCTCTCCTCGCGGACAACCATCTCCATCGCATCCTCATTTCGGTGCAGGTAAATAGAGCAGCGCTCTCTAGCAAGGAGGGCGACAGGTATCACGCCTGCAATAACTCTCACCACTGAGTCAGCGACTGTTGGATATGAAGATGCAATTCTCAGTGCTCCCCTTCTCTGCACCTGTGCCAAACGTTTTCGGTATACCTCCTTGCTGAGAGCGTGGCCCCATACCTCTACTCCGTACAGTAGCACTGACCCTACAGCATTCATCAAGAGGCGTCCTCTTGATGGGCTGGGTCCCCCTACGTTGGCCATAAGTCGACTCAGAGCCGATATTCCCGAAGCAGCCTTCTCAGCCGTTGCCCTGATTCGCTCAGAGAAACTCATCTTCGAGTCGATCAGTAGCCCCAGGTACATCACCGCTGGCTTCGATTCGATTTGTATGTCTCCAATACTGATCAACCTTACACTAGGGATTCTCTGTTTTGTCAAGATGACCACTCCGGTTTTCTCCAGTGCTAAACTGAGCCTGCGAGCAGTCATCCAGTCCCTCACTCGGCGCATTAGCATACCTAGCCTAAGTTGCGCTTGTTCAACGGTGCGTCCAGCGACCAGAGCCGCAACATCATCCGCATAGTCGACCAAGCGCGACTCATCTGGCATCCCAAGTCTCAGTAGCCCTTCGTAAGACACGTTCCACAGGTCTGGACCAAGGATAGATCCCTGGGCAACACCCGATGTAATTTGCATCCTTCGTTGGCCCTATGTCGTGTCGTAGAGCAGGCTTCGGTCCTTAAGGTAGTCCCTCAAAAGCCGCATTAGATATTCTGGAACTTGAAAAGAGTTTTCCAGCGTATCCAGAATATCCACCCATCTACCGGAGTTGAAGGCATTCCTGACGTCGAGTGTCACCAATAAGCCGATCCGTCGCTTGGTGCGACTATATGCCTCTGCCTTTTGGACCGCGTTCACCACCTCTGCAATCGCATCAATGGTAGAAGGCCCTGCTCTAAAGCCGTACTGTCGAGGAGATAGGTCCTTAGCAGCACGAATCGCGTCAGTGAGTCTTCCCTTCATGAGCTTCTCTAGCACTTTCCCAGCCCTGTCTTGCATGCATAACGGGCGGTGTGCAGACGGCGATTCGGGATTTCCCTTTCCCTTGCTGATCAGCACGAGCCTCGCCACCTTCCATCGTACCGGGAAAACCCCGTCCCATGGGCAAGCGTTGAATGTGCTGAGCAGCAAGTCAGGACAATGGTGATAGACGAGCCGCAACACTCCAGCTGGAACACCATCTGGACCTGGAGCCTTCCTCGCTTTCAATGAGAGGACTGTCTCCTCCAGTTCCAGCTGTGTGAAGAGTGGGCACTCTACTGCTGTTTCACCATGGACAGCGTCAACACGGAAGGAATGGGCGGGGAAGGGTCCCCGCACTATCGCGTCCATCTTTTCCGCGTCATGTATACAAGGCTTCCGCATGGCCAGCTTGTAGTCAAGGCCCCGCAGATCCTTGTTCACCTTGTCCACTAGGTCTTGCCAGCAGCGAGCCTTGCTACTATTGATCAGTTTGCGAACGCATTTCCTGGCTGATTTATATGCTGCCACCCAGTTGCATGCCTCGTCACCGTTCCATACCCGTTGAGCCAAGAAAAGACTTAGGGCTCGTTTAATGAACACTGATTGATTCCACCTCTGTATATTAGGGCATTTTTGACTTTATTGGCGAGGTACTCGAAGAGTCAGTTACTCAGATTTTTTTTATTCGTCGTATTATATGAATTTTTTTATCCCTGAGAACTGATCATGACTTGGATTAGATATTCATGAAAGGATTAATTCACATTATTTTGTGGGCTCCCTCATACCGATATATTGAACGTTGTCTGGGTTCTGCGACGAAGAAAGAGTGATGGAGAGAGTAGTAGGGAATGGAGGTATTTAAAAAAAATAGTGCTAATACTATGTTTTTAAATTAACAGGAAAATAAATCAAGCTAAAAAAACTCCAATAAACGAAATTTCATTACTCGGGACCGTCAAGCATATGACCTGATGACAATAAATGCAGTTTCCATCGTGAACTAAGACGAAATTTAGTGTATTGTACTGAAAGTGAAAAAAATCCTTTTATAAGTAACATAATGTGTTTAGTTTTTCCTTTAAAATGATTTTCTTTGGTTCTCATATTAGATAATCGGTTGATTTGTAACATGAGCGCATAGTTTTTGTTTTCATTCGGTCAGTTGAAGCAACCTAGATACAAATGCAGTGACATCGTTTTATACAGATTATTTTCAGGGTTTCTTTGGCCCAGGAAAAATAAATGTGGCTGACTATATGTATAAGGGTCATGTCAGTAAGTGTAGAACACGATCACAACAAAGCAAACGTAGAGGTTAGAAAACACGCGCGTCAAAGCTGATTGAAATTCGTAACTTTTGAATATAAAAAGTGAACTAAAGTGCCGGTTTCGTACACACTATCTATCTATCTATGTCTTACCCACTCAAACCTCAAATTCATACAACTGAAGCGTAGGTTGCTAATTTCTTCGGCTCTCGTGACTGGTTGCGGGTCCAGTATTCTCTATATCTATGTTTTCACCTTAGTTTCATGTATAGTATGACTTGCTTGAGATGTTTTGTTTTCTGATTTCTTGTCATTCCTTCCTTTATTAGTTCTTTGGGGGACAACAGTCGCAACATGGGTTCCTCGTTTTCTTTCATCTTTTCCATTTCGTCAGTATTTGCTACCAGCAGATTTTTCTTGCACCAGTTTTGTTTTCAAAGTTACAATACCAGGTTGCCGAAGTCTTGAAGTTTTAATGAGATACTTCGCATTTTGTTTGAGGTATCGAGTTATGATAATTGAAGTACAATTATGAAATTGTTTGAATAAGATTTTTCCAATAGACATTAATTTCCAAGTGACATCTAAAACTTTATTTAATTTTTAAAAATTAAAGACAGGAGCTATTAAAAACACTTCAAAGTCAAAGTAAAAGCACTTTATTCAATACTCATCTCTATAAATTTTCTAAGAATATAAAGCAAACTCCAAACAATAAAAATACGAAAATTTAATGAAAATTTAATGGCTCCAATGGCTTCCTAAATTTATACGTTATCAATCAAAAACATTTAATCAAAAAAAAAAAACAATATTAAATTTAAATTAGTAAAAATTATTATATATTTTATGATTCAATTGGAAAAAGGAGAAAACATCAACCAACGTTATTCGAAATTGTTTGTATGCCTGATTCTTTTTGTCCAACGCATTCTGGCACTCATCATCCAGACAAACATTTCTTTTCCCCGCAGGGGAATTCTGGTGGCCAAAAATACTCTTGCATGCTAGCATTCTTTGAGTAGTTCCACTACTACGGATCCGAGAATATAGAGATCACTGTGAGGTTCCTTCTGGGATGACAGATAACGACCCTGACTGAATCTGGATTATGTTTTGAATAATGAACTAATATTGATGCTTTGGGCTGGTGGACATGGTGGTTTGGACCACGGTAGCGCCAAGGTGACACTCGTGTGTGACAGCCTTGTGTTTTCGGGCGCAGCATATAAATGATGCAAACGCCTGGCTCAGGTCAAGGTAGAAGTGACCATCAAAAGAGAGTTCCCTAACGTGGGCAAGATCAAAGCGCGGCTGACACCACAAAACCATAGCGAACAACGCATGCCCATCATTGACTAGACCGAAAGGGACGACGAACAATTTCTGAATAAGGGCATAGTAAGAATATGCTGGATCATCTGCATGATATGGCAAAGAGCAACGCCTCTTCAATGATTTAAATGCCTTGGCTATGGTCCTACCGCACAAGTTTGCAAAGGACCCGATAGGAGTTCCCTATGCTGAAAATGTAATGAAATGGAATATAACAGTAAAGAAGGTACGAAGGAAGCGCACTGCATCCCTTGCAAGGATGCTAATCCAAGACCGGATCTTGGGCACGTTTAGGGATCAGAAAAATTGTTGCGCTTCCAGGAAGCTCCGTATCCAGCAGGTAAACCTGCACTACAGTTTAACTGTCCAAAACCTGCCTGGACAGTTTGCGAGAGACATGGAAGCCAATGTTTTGCTGCTGAGCGGGCAACACCATGATAAAAGTTTCGCATCATGTTATCCTGATGAAACTGGTACTGCCACCATCTGCATCTTTACGTCAGGTGTTGCCCAGAGATCTACCTTTGGTCCACACCTGTGGAAAATGTCTTACGAAGGGCTACTGAGACTGGAAATGTCAGATGAGTCGCACTTGATAGACTATGCGGTTGATGTTGCGGCTCTTGTAACTGGACGCACCGTTGAACAAGCGCAACTTAGGCTAGGTATGCTAATGCGCTGAGTGAGAGACTGGATGACTGCTTGAGGGCTCAGTCTAGCACTATAGAAAATCGAAGTGGTCATCTTGAAAAAAAAAGAGAATCCCTAGGGTAAGAAAGATCGGTATTATAGACATACAAATCGAATCGAAGCCAGCGGTGAAGTACCTGGGGCTTCTGATCGACTTGAAGATGAGTTTCTCTGACCAAATCACGGCAACGGCTGAGAAGGCTGCTTCGGGAGCACCCGCTCTGAGTCGACTTATGGCCAACGTAGGGGGAATCAACCCATCAAGAAGACGCCTCTTGATGAGTGCTGTAGGATCAGTGCTATCTTGCGAAGCAGTAAAATGGGGTGACACTCTGTCGCGAATTCCGGCGTACCAACTTTCTCCCATTCGCAACTTCAAATTGCTGCCGTAATATTTCCACCTTCCTTTGGGCATTCCTACCTTTTCCTCCATAAATTTATTTATTTTTTTTACATGTTTCCATTTTCCCTTTAATTTTTACTCCCCCATCATCACAATACTACCCTTTTCCCTTATTAACAACTACAAAAAAATAATACCTACTAATAATTTCAATTTTCCCACTAATAACGTTCCATTTATTAATTCCCACTAACAAAATTTCATTCTATTCATTTTCCCTAACAAAACCTAATTCCTTCCTTAACACTAACTAATTCCATTCCCACTAACAAATTTTATATTTTTATACTAACAAAAATGAATTGACTAACAAAATTCAATCCCATGCCCAAATGAATCATTGAACTTGCTTATGAGATGAATGGGAGATCGACCATCCACGGCACCATTGGCTGCGTCGTGAGTCCTCGATCTTGGGTCTGCTGGAACCCTGGGTTCAAGTTCTCCCGGGCGCACGGAAGCACTCTTTTTTGGGGTATCGGCAAAATCAATAGTTTGCGTAATGTACTCGTATGTGTGACACTTTACATTCAATCAAGCGATTCTTGGGGATGTAAATTGCCATATATGCAAGTCAATGGAAACTATTGGGATTGTCGATACGGGAACAAAAAAATGTGTGGGTAGCGGAATCGAAGTGTAATGAACTTCGATTACGTTACCCAGATGCGGCAGCGGTAATTTAAAAATGAAAAGGATTGCGGAATATGATTTGGGGAAGGTGAAATGCGGGATTTGGGTGCTTGAATGCGGGACAGTCGGTCTTTTTGACTTGGAGAAGGTGGATATCAGTGACTTATTTTTCGGAAGAAGTTTTTTTAGATTTTGTCGATGACGACGGGGAGGAAAACCATCGAAATGTTAAGAGTGGAAAATTGGTTTAAGGAGTTTTAACACGAAAGTTTGGTAAATAAAAGCCATGATTGTGATTCGGAAAGTTTTCGGTAGTGAAATGAGCGGAAATTTGAAAGGATAGTGACCTTTTTCATGAAAAGTAACATCTGCTGGAGGGTTAAAGAATTTAAATTGCAAGTGAGTGAAGTTAAGTGGGCTAAGCACAAGAGAAACACATACTTAAGTGAGGTGAAGCCGTAATAAAACAGTGTCGAATTAAATCACATAGAACAAAAGAAATTTAAATAGTATTGCATAGGAAAGAAATTGGTTTGGAGTAACAGTGGTAATAAAACAAAAAAATAACAGTGGTAATAAAACAAAAAATAATAGTGAATGCAGATTGTGGTAGATGCCGTACAGAAAATGAAAGTATGAATTAATAAAAAAAAAAAAAACAAAAGCTTATTAACGACAAGTGAATCAAAAACCAAACCCGGGTCTGAATGAATTTGTAACGCGATCCCTGAAGGATGGATCTATAGTGCCAGGTTTCCGAAGAAAATATCTATATTTAGTGAAAAGTGTCCGGTTTAGTTGGCGTTTAGAGTAGAGTAAACATTTTTTTTTTAATAGAAGTTAATTTTCAGTGTCCCCCCCTTCAGTTGCCGAGCGCTCAGCAGCATTAATAGGGGTGAGTAATTGCGCATTTTTTTTTCATTATATTTTGTTATTAATTAACATTTAATCATATTGGAATTGTCCTTTTATTACAATTATTCCCTTAGTATATATTTTTTTTCCCTTTGATTAAAAATATTGGCTGGTTTTTTTTATAGAAGTGGTGAGATTTAGTTATTCAATTGATTCATAGGTTAACTTATTGCAAAACCAAAAAGAAGTAGCTTGTTAATAATAATATCTTTTTTTACATGAATTATTGTTGTGTTCTTTTTTTCTATTTGAATAAATCGGCCACTATGCTGTAAATAAAAATAATTTTTTTTCATTTCTCAAACATGACCTCTCCCTTTCCCGTCCTTTTCCCACTGTGTTAGTTTCTTTATGTAAGGTGGCTCAGCACGAGCAGGGGGTGTCCCGGAAGACCCACGACACGACTGAGCGCTAGCCGGCCTCAGTATGCCACCCCGGGCTACACACCCCTCTGCTAATTCTTAATGTCTGCAACTGCGGTGACTTCCGTGGTTGCAACATATGGCGCCCAAACTTCTTTGGTTTTTATGGTTTTGATTGTTTTGGTTAGTTTTTAATTATAGTTTGAATTTTACAATTTTTGATTTGTTGGGCTGAGTACCTGGAGTGCCTGACTTGAATAGTGGTCTGAGCATTTCAGGGAAATAATTTTTTTTTTTTTTTGTTTTCCTTTGCTTTGTTAAGAATTTTGATAAATTGATAAACAGATATAGTTTCGGTTTTATTGGATAGTTAATGATAGAATTTTGATCACGGGGTTCGCCGCAGTTGCAGTGGCGCCTACCGTGCTGAATTTATGTTTTATAGTTCACACCGGCTATGATAGTGGATAAGCTGTGGCAATGTAGATGTTGGTTGGGATCAACCGAATTTCGAGTCGTTGGTTATATCTCCCTGCACGGGATAGTTAGACTTAGATCCAACTCTTGGAATTAGCCAACGCTTTCGGTCCTTCCATCATTTATCTGGTGGTAGCTTTGGGATATGTGCGGCTCTTGTCCGAGCCATTATGAAGTCCGTAGTATTTCATAATGGTCTCGTAGTCAGCCCTTTGAGGTGACAATTGGAGCGGAGTCCGATTACGAATTCCATTGTTATGCCAGGCAATGTTGCAGTTTGTCTGCTTTGTGTCTCGTAAAATTTTAATCACTATCCCGTTCAATTACCTCTTCTTTTCCCTTTCCATCAATGGGGAGATTCATTTTGAGAAATGAAAGTGCAAGTCAATTATTATATATAGTTCAATTTACCACTTGCGCTTATTCCACTTGCTTGTAGTTAGATTAGTTTTAAATAATAGGTTTTACAGTTGTTGGTTTTGAGTAATTTTAAGTTCAGTTTGGTTGATTGAGTTTAGTTTTGGTAGTGTTGATTTGCAGATTTTGATTTAGGTTTATGATTTAGATTAGTTTTAGATAATTGGGTTTACGGTATTTGTTAGTTTGGAGTAATTTTTATTAGTTTTAGTTTTGATGATTGGAGATTGCGTTTAGTTTAATTATTTTTTTTTTTGGGTTTGAATAATTGTAAGGTTGAGTTTGGTTAATTGATTTTAGTTTAGGTAGTGAGTTAGGTTTTGGTTTAGTTTGGGTTATTAGAGTTGAGTAAATTGGCTTCGTACGATAGTTTTATTGGTATTTAAATCAGGAATTTCAAATCAATTTTTATTTTAGCTTAGGTTAGGTGCTAAGATTTTATATATTTATTTACTTGTCGGTTTGTTTGTCTGGTATTCAATTCATAATTTATATTTATTTAATCGTTTGTTTGTCCGTCTGTTATTTATTAAATTATTTATTTTATTGTCGGTATAGTCCGTCTGCTATTTATTAATTTCTCTGATTTCGTCGGTGTGTCCGTCTGTTAATTGTTAATTAATTTATTGATTTTACAATTTGTTTATCCAGTATTTATAACATTAATTTTCCATGATGGCATCGCATAACGCTTCTTACTCCACCTATTCGAGCTCTGACGACGAATGTTATTCCTTCCCACCAATGCATAAGTGGAGGGTCAGTTTTGATGGTTCTTCTGCTGGTCTAGATGTTGAGCAGTTCCTGTTTCGAGCAACCACCTTGGCAAGGAACTACAACATTCCCTTGGAGGAACTGGCATCTAGCCTCCACATTCTTCTGAAAGGACCAGCAGAAGAATGGTACTGGTTATTCCGGCAGCTCAACCCCAATTTTACGTGGCCTGATTTGGAAGCTGCGTTGAAGGAGCGTTATGGATCTCATTGGACCGACGTAGATGTGCGGCGAGCAACCGATGCGCGTTTCCAGAAGCCAGAAGAATCTTTCCGTGAGTTTCATGGCTCCATAATAGAGATGGCCTTGCGTCTTAAAAATCGGTTATCTGATTTTGACATGCAAGCCATTCTATTGCGGAACATGGACGAACGAATGAGGAATCATTTGGCAGGCTTGGAATTCGCATCGACAACAGAGTTAGTTCGTCATTGCACTAGAGTTGAAGCGGTGTGGTATCCCTCCGGAAGACCTGTGGTTGACCATCGCAGTAGGCATTCTCCCAACATTGACGCTGTTGATATGTTGGAGAATGCCTGGTGTGATCCTCAAGAGAGATCTGCTGTAGGTTACCCTGCACGCTTCCAGAGTCGGTCTCCAAGTGCGATCCCTTCGTCCTTCCATAACACGATGAATAACCAGATACCAGACCAGCGCCCACCCACAAATTTCTTCACTTCGCCTCATAGTTTCAATTTTCCAACATTTTCTAGCAATGTGATTGCTTCAGGCAGATTACCAGACTACGTCGAATGTAATGAAAAGGCGGGCGATGATCGTGAATCACCCGCTAGTTTTAGAGCACGACCTTTTCGGGATCGCTTCCGGAGATCCTGGAGATATTTCTTCGCCAGGCGTCTCTTGAAGCGTGCCTGCGTGGAGTCAATTGTTGCAACTCCTGGCGACAATAGGCCCTACGCAGAGATTTCCGTCAAGGGTCGCAAATTGACGGGCCTGCTTGATAGCGGAGCCAGTGTTAGTATTCTCGGAGCCGGAGCCTTGGACCTGCTGTCGGATTTGGGCTTGCATATGCATACCATGCATGCTCATGTTCAGACTGCATCAAGGCACAAGGATCCAGTTCTGGGATACGTCACCACATTGGTGCAATTTAATAAAACCACCAAATTGATGAGATTCCTAGTTGTTCCTTCCTTGACGCACGCAGTGTATCTTGGAATTGACTTCTGGGATCTCTTCAAAATAGCACCAATCCAGGTCAACGCTATCGAAGCAGCCTCGGAACCTCAGAGCCCTGAATTTCATCTGCTGTCCCCAAAGGATCAGCAACGACTGGACTTCGTCAAACAACAGTTTCCATCGTATAATGAAAAAGGCTTGGGTAGGGCCAGTCTCGTGTCTCATCACATCGACACTGGTTCTGCTCGACCCATTAAGCAGCGGCATTATGCTGTCTCGCCTGTTATACAGAAACTGTTGTATGACGAACTCGATCGTATGTTGTCTTTGGGGGTAATAGAGGAAAGTCAGAGTTCGTGGAGTTCGCCTGTGACCCTTGTCAGAAAACCCGGCAAGGTGCGTTTGTGTCTGGACGCTCGACGCCTCAACGAGGTGACTGTTAAGGACGCCTATCCGTTGCCACTGATTGAAGGGCTTTTGGCACGGTTGCAGAGTACCAGGTTCATTACCAGCTTGGACCTGAAGGATGCCTTTTGGCAAATACCATTGGATGAGGCAAGTAAGGAGAAAACGGCTTTTACTGTCCCTGGCAGGCCCTTGTACCATTTCAAGGTCATGCCGTTCGGTTTGTGTAATGCTCCCCAAACGATGTGTCGGTTGATGCATAAAGTAATACCGCATGAGCTGCAGGACAAGGTATTTGTTTACCTAGATGACCTGCTTGTTACAAGTTCAACATTTGATGAGCACTTGGAGCTCCTGAGTACTGTTGCAAAACTGCTCAGGGACGCCAACTTGACCATCAATGTTGAAAAAAACAAGTTTGTCAAGAAGGAGATCAAATATCTTGGCTTCGTAGTGAGTGATGGTATCCTGCGCACCGACCCGGAGAAGGTTTCAGGTATAGTCTCCTATCCTGAACCCCGAACGGCCAAAGACGTGAGACGGTTCATGGGCATGGCAGGATGGTACAGGCGTTTTATTCCAAACTTCGCCTCGGTTACGGCCCCTCTAACGGATTTGCTAAAGGGCAAACGTGCCTTCAAGTGGTCTGCTTCCGCCAATAGTGCCTTCAATAAAGTGAAGCAATTGCTGATTTCTGCTCCAGTGCTGGCTAACCCTGACTTTACGAAGCACTTCTATATCCAGTGTGACGCAAGTACAGTGGGTATTGGAAGTGTTTTGTTCCAGAAGGACGATGAAGGTGGAGAACATCCAATTGCATATATGTCGATGAAGCTCAACGCTGCGCAACGTAACTATAGCATTACTGAGTTGGAATGCTTAGCTGCGGTGCAGAGTGTAAAGAGATTCAGGGCATATATCGAAGGGTTGCCCTTCACCATCATAACCGACCATGCCAGTCTTAAATGGCTGATGCAGCAGTCGGACCTTTCTGGTCGATTGGCTCGCTGGAGTCTGAAATTACAAGGGTTCAATTTCCAGATTGAACACCGGAAAGGTGCTCTTAATGTTGTACCGGATGCGTTATCGAGATCTTGCTCGCAGGACGAGCGGGTGGCCTCGCTCATTGCTTGCCTCCCGGAGCACACACATATTGATGGTTTGATACCGCAGTCTGCGTTTCAGGAGCCCGAGTACGAACATCTCAAGGAGCAAATCCTGAAGCAACCTGATAAGTTTCAGAATTTGCACCTTGCTGATGGCCGAGTGTACATCGGTTCTGGTTCCCCTGTAACGCTGACTACAGATATCCCCCGAACAAAATTATGGGTTCCTGAGGGCTACCAACAGGCTCTTATAGTGCGAGCTCATGATGATCCCCGGGGCTCTCATTGTGGAATTCGTAAGACCACGGAAGTCTTACAAAGATATTATTATTGGCCTCGCTTGCGTCAAGATGTTATTCAGCACATCCAGGGCTGTTCAACATGCAAACAGGTCAAGCCTTCGAATTCCACTTTGAGACCTCCTATGGGCGCATCACGAGACTCGACGAGACCTATGCAGCGCCTGTTTGTGGACTTCATGGGTCCATACCCTCGTTCAAAATCCGGGAATACTCAATTGTTTGTGGTCCTGGACCATTATAGCAAGTTCATATGGCTCAAACCCATGGCTAAAGCCACTGCGGAATCAGTCGTGCGATATTTGGAGCGCGAAATCTTTTTGACCTTCGGAGTTCCCGAATGGCTTCACTCGGACAATGGTGTGCAGTTCGTCTCCAAGGTATTCGCTAAGCTTATGAGTGACTATGGGGTGCAGCACTGCTTCACTCCATACCATTCCCCGCAAGCGAATGCCTCGGAGAGGTCAAACCAGTCGACATTGAACGCCATCAGAGCCTACATAGGGTCCGATCATAGCAGGTGGGACGAGAATCTTCCGGAATCGTGTTTTGCCTTCCGCAAGGTGATTCATGAATCCACAGGATTTTCGCCTTACTTCCTCATGTTCGGATACCACCCTATCCAGCATGGCACTGAGTACGCCCTCCTCAGAAGCTTGAACGCTTTTGAGGATGGAGAAGTACAGCTAAGTTCAAACAGCGATCGTCTGCGAGCTGTACAAGACCGTGTCCGAGCTAAGCTGACAGAAGCCTACCGGAAGGGAGCTCAAAGTTACAACCTTCGGGCTCGCCCCCGTGAGCTACTTCAAGGTCAGAAAGTTTTCGTGCGGAATTTCGCCGTGAGCAATGCAGCCGATCGTTTTGCGGCTAAATTCGCTCCACGATTTGTTCCTGCAGTGGTTCGCCGCCGTACTGGGCAAGTTACTTATGAACTAGAGGATGAATCCGGTAAGCTGCTTGGGACCTTTCACGCTAAAGACATCCGATCCGATTCATAGTTACCCCTGCCGACCTTCTTTGTTTGCCCGGCTGAATGAGACACTCAGGGTCTGGGTCGTCCCCACGATTGTCGCGAATTCCGGCGTACCAACTTTCTCCCATTCGCAACTTCAAATTGCTGCCGTAATATTTCCACCTTCCTTTGGGCATTCCTACCTTTTCCTCCATAAATTTATTTATTTTTTTTACATGTTTCCATTTTCCCTTTAATTTTTACTCCCCCATCATCACAATACTACCCTTTTCCCTTATTAACAACTACAAAAAAATAATACCTACTAATAATTTCAATTTTCCCACTAATAACGTTCCATTTATTAATTCCCACTAACAAAATTTCATTCTATTCATTTTCCCTAACAAAACCTAATTCCTTCCTTAACACTAACTAATTCCATTCCCACTAACAAATTTTATATTTTTATACTAACAAAAATGAATTGACTAACAAAATTCAATCCCATGCCCAAATGAATCATTGAAGTTGCTTATGAGATGAATGGGAGATCGACCATCCACGGCACCATTGGCTGCGTCGTGAGTCCTCGATCTTGGGTCTGCTGGAACCCTGGGTTCAAGTTCTCCCGGGCGCACGGAAGCACTCTTTTTTGGGGTATCAGCAAAATCAATAGTTTGCGTAATGTACTCGTATGTGTGACACTTTACATTCAATCAAGCGATTCTTGGGGATGTAAATTGCCATATATGCAAGTCAATGGAAACTATTGGGATTGTCGATACGGGAACAAAAAAATGTGTGGGTAGCGGAATCGAAGTGTAATGAACTTCGATTACGTTACCCAGATGCGGCAGCGGTAATTTAAAAATGAAAAGGATTGCGGAATATGATTTGGGGAAGGTGAAATGCGGGATTTGGGTGCTTGAATGCGGGACAGTCGGTCTTTTTGACTTGGAGAAGGTGGATATCAGTGACTTATTTTTCGGAAGAAGTTTTTTTAGATTTTGTCGATGACGACGGGGAGGAAAACCATCGAAATGTTAAGAGTGGAAAATTGGTTTAAGGAGTTTTAACACGAAAGTTTGGTAAATAAAAGCCATGATTGTGATTCGGAAAGTTTTCGGTAGTGAAATGAGCGGAAATTTGAAAGGATAGTGACCTTTTTCATGAAAAGTAACATCTGCTGGAGGGTTAAAGAATTTAAATTGCGTGTGAGTGAAGTTAAGTGGGCTAAGCACAAGAGAAACACATACTTAAGTGAGGTGAAGCCGTAATAAAACAGTGTCGAATTAAATCACATAGAACAAAAGAAATTTAAATAGTATTGCATAGGAAAGAAATTGGTTTGGAGTAACAGTGGTAATAAAACAAAAAAATAACAGTGGTAATAAAACAAAAAATAATAGTGAATGCAGATTGTGGTAGATGCCGTACAGAAAATGAAAGTATGAATTAATAAAAAAAAAAAAACAAAAGCTTATTAACGACAAGTGAATCAAAAACCAAACCCGGGTCTGAATGAATTTGCAACGCGATCCCTGAAGGATGGATCTATAGTGCCAGGTTTCCGAAGAAAATATCTATATTTAGTGAAAAGTGTCCGGTTTAGTTGGCGTTTAGAGTAGAGTAAACATTTTTTTTTTTAATAGAAGTTAATTTTCAGTGTCCCCCCCTTCAGTTGCCGAGCGCTCAGCAGCATTAATAGGGGTGAGTAATTGCGCATTTTTTTTTCATTATATTTTGTTATTAATTAACATTTAATCATATTGGAATTGTCCTTTTATTACAATTATTCCCTTAGTATATATTTTTTTTCCCTTTGATTAAAAATATTGGCTGGTTTTTTTTATAGAAGTGGTGAAATTTAGTTATTCAATTGATTCATAGGTTAACTTATTGCAAAACCAAAAAGAAGTAGCTTGTTAATAATAATATCTTTTTTTACATGAATTATTGTTGTGTTCTTTTTTTCTATTTGAATAAATCGGCCACTATGCTGTAAATAAAAATAATTTTTTTTCATTTCTCAAACATGACCTCTCCCTTTCCCGTCCTTTTCCCACTGTGTTAGTTTCTTTATGTAAGGTGGCTCAGCACGAGCAGGGGGTGTCCCGGAAGACCCACGACACGACTGAGCGCTAGCCGGCCTCAGTATGCCACCCCGGGCTACACACCCCTCTGCTAATTCTTAATGTCTGCAACTGCGGTGACTTCCGTGGTTGCAACAACTCTCAGTAAGGAGGTATACCGAAAGCGCTTGGTACAGGTACAGAGAAGAGGAGCACTGAAGATTGCATTTCATACCCAAAAACCTCTGATTCGGTAGCGAGAGTTATTGCAGGCGTGATACCTATCGCCCTTCTTTCTAGAGAGCGCCCCGCTATTAAACTGCATCAAAACGAGGGCATAGAGAAAACAATGTCCCGCAAGGAGAGACAGCGCTCACTCGATTGGCAGCAGTCTTCAGTGGATTGCACGAAAGGAAGGTGGAAGGTGGAAGGTCTGAGACCGTAGTTAAATTGAAGGCATGGTAAGACTGACTTCAATCTGATGCAAGTTTTGAGCGGACAAGGCAGTTTTCAGTCTTACCTGCATAAGATTGGTAAGTCGTGGTTTCCCGACTGTTGAAATTGCCTGGGAGAGGAAGACGATGACCACACATTTTGGCATCCAAAAAATGGGATAGGCTGCGACGAGACCTCTACAGGGAGACGAGAGAGTTCCCCTGGATTGTATAGTTGCGGTGATGCTTGGATCGGTTGACAAATGGAACCATGGGACACATTATGTTCGGGCAGTCGTAAAAGATAAAAGGGACTCACAGCAGCTGAGGCTGGGGATCGTTTGTCTGGCAATTGCTCTTTCTCTATTGCCTCTCGCTAGAGGATGGATCCGCAGCTTGGAGGCACCTCACGGCGTAGCAAAACGATACATGGCCCGAAGTTATGGGTCAAAAGGTTCCAGGCTAGGTTTTCAGTTTGACAGGAGGGGTGTTTAGTGGCTACTCCAGTTACTCGCGAGCATGAGAGCTTTAGACTCAGAGCGTAAATGGCATTAACCTCCGAACCGCAAAAAAGTATAGCTCAGATTAGCACGAGATTTGGTGCAGGGGTTCATTGAGCTGTGCGATGAATCTCACAATACAAACAAACAAACACAAAGTTGAACCGTTTGAAACAAAATGATGGCCACTCAAAGGTCGAAAAACATGCAAAAAATTGTTATTGTAGTTTCAACCAAACTTTCAACGGATGTTTATGAAATTCGTCAGTTTCATAAAAATTATGTGTTTAGAAAACAATGAAAAAAAAAAATTAGTGGTGAGGTCACAAAAAAAGGAAAATGGTGGCGAATTGAAGGTCGAAATTTCAAACGCTTAATATTAAAGTAGAAAATGAATTGATTGATTGATGAGACTCTCAGACAGTTATATCTTAAAATAATCCAAAATTAATTGCATAAATTCAAAGCGGTGGCTCGCAAAACTTGGAAAGTGAGGGCAATTCGCTATTTTAGTGGCAACTGAAATGCAAATGAATATTTAGAATGGGTTAAATTGGAAATATTTATGCAATAGAAAATTTCCCTTGAAAGTCAAGCAATGACTTTCAACGTGGCGACCGATAATTTTATTATTTGCTTTGAAAAATAAGGGTACCTACGAGAAAATAGTCTTTCCGGCTAGTGGTGCCAATGGGATTTTTATAGTACACGCGTGTCACTTTTTGTAGGGTATTGTAAAATCATTTTACAATACCCTACTAAAATCGCGTCCTGTCTGCCCGTCCGTCCATCCGTCCGTATGTCACACCACTTTTTCTCCCAAACTACATAAGCTAGAAACATAAGATTTTGTAAATAAGTGCGAAGTGACGCCCTCTTCAAAGTTTCACCACGGAAAAAAATGTATAAGGCCTTTAAGGGGGGTCTCCCCATATAGGAGAGTTGCTCCCCGAAAAAAAAAGTTTTCACTGCATGTAGGCAATGTGGGTATCAAATGAAAGATCTTAATGAGAACTTTCCAAAACATCGCACCCAGTCCGTCCGTCCGACACCTTTAACCCGAAAAATCTGAAAAAAATTACAGAGGAGTGACCTTAGGAGTAGAAGGGCAACAAATACCTCAGAAGTCGAAATTCGATCAACTTTGTTAATAATAGTACATTTTATAAATTTTACATTTTTGCCTATAAAATGAAGGTGGGATCCTTAAAGTTTCCAAAACCTACAATTTAAGTTTTTCAAAAGTAATAGTATGTGCCTCGAAAATTTCACAATGATTGATTAATAATCAGCTAAGTTACAGCCGATTGAATATTTAACAATTGCAACAACGTTAACACGTAATACTAGGGAGATACACGTTAGCAACGGACCTAGACACTACAAATATCTAAGAATTTTGATAAAAATTTTAGAAATGGTTTGTAATATTGATGTGTTATCATGACTAATCAAGCGACGGGGTCAAAACACTTGAAACAAAATGGTGGCGAGTTTAAAATCATAATAACCATAATAATTGTTTGAACTCAATTTATGGAATCTGCATATTAGTCATGTTTTGATATGCAGAATATATTGTTTGATTTACGAATTGTTTTACAATATCCTTCTGGCAGGAGCACTCTCTTGCTACTACAACTTGTTTATTTTACTATACTTTACATAGTTCTGGTGGAGAGTGACTCTAAAAGCGGAAAACGATACTACAAGAATGTTTCTACCACATACTATACTTAAATGAAAAATACGGTGAAGATACTATCATTCAGCGAATAGGAAATTTTACTCAATTATTTTATTTGATATCCGCAGGCCAATTCTCTTTTTCCTGAAAAGCCATCGGGTCTTGCTTTGTTGTCTGACAAGCAGACGTGTTTTTTCAAAGGAGTCGAAACGCGTCTGCTCATACAACAAACCAAGGCCCGACGGCTTTTCAAGAAAAGAAAATAAATTTACTCTGAAAATTTTATAAACAGAAGCTTTGTAAACCAACATGATAATACCCTTTCAGTTGTCTGAAAGCTTTCCTTTTCAATATGTGTAAGTTGAAGCTAGTAAAATGGTCGATGGATTCTTAAAAAGTAGGAAAATTAAAATGGGATGGTCATTTGGAAAGAAAGAGGGACAATGTGTTTTTAAGCTCTTGGTACGATGGTTTTTATAGATAAATCAAGTTAAACCAGAAATCAAATCCAACAAACCGAAATTTATGATGAATTACATTGCTAGACGTTGTAAACTGGGGAAGAAGATCACCCCATCGGGACAATCTAACGCATTGTAGGATGCCTTCCACATGCTTGCTTCGAAGATGATTTAGGAGAGCATTAAATGGTCTTGGCCCAGATGTATGCTAGAATTTTCGCTAAGAGATAAAATCTAGTATGGTAGTCCGAAAAATTTAAGGACATTCCACAAGTAGAAAAGAGGAAAATAATTGCGTTGCTACATATTGTAATAATTTATTCCTCTGTTGCAAGTGTTTCATTCAAGGCTTTTATAGTAGGTAGGATATACTTACTTGGTGGACGATATATTTCCATAGACGGTTTCGCCCTAATTTGATTGGTATATTGTGATGATTGATTGGATGTATGTTGATTTAACGCTAAACTACGCCGTTTTGTATTATTCTGTAAATGAAAAAACTGGCTTTAAAAAATTATATTACTTACTTATAGGGTAAAATAAGGATAAGACCTTCAGTAAGTAGAATGATTATTTTATGCAACTCGTAAAAGCAATGTAGTACAAAAATTTTTTAAGAATAATACTTTAAACGTCGCCTGGATAGTGTTATATTAACCTCATAGAATTTAAAATGTAATGTGTAGCTTAAATACATTGTGTATTTAGGCGCCAAAATAACAAAAACGGGCAATGAAAGAGATGAAATACGCCGAAGAATACAGCTCGCAAATAAAATATTCTATTCAGTATTGACGATCTTGAAGACCAGCTGCATACACAGGAGAACAAACCTCCAAGTATATAAATCTGTGATAAGACCTGTGTTATGCTATGGGTGTGAAACATGGACCCCAACCCAAGCATCCGCAAATATATTGAACGCCTTTGAGCAACGGGCCCTGGGGCGAATAATCGGAGCGAAGCGTGACGGGGACCAATGGCGAGTTCGATACAACCATGGGCTGTATGAAATTTTTGACGAACCGGAGGTCTCAAGGATTGTAAGACTGCGGAAGCTGCAATGGGCTGGACACATGAATCGTATGGACGAACAATGGATACCCAAGAAGGTATTCGTTGGAAGAACTGAAGGCCGGAGACCGGTGGGGAAAACGAGGAAATGCTGGTCTGACTCGGTTGACGAAGACAGTTCATTGCTGCTCGGATTTCGGAATTGGATGACGCGGTCAACGGACCGAGACAGTTGGAGGCGCTGTTTGCAGGAAGCGAAGGCCCGAAAGGGGCTGTAATGCTAGGAAGAAGAAGAAGAATGTGTAGCTTCCCTAAGACATGCTTGTGGCCACATATTTGGCGCAGAGTAAAGCGTGAAAAACAATGCTTCGTTTCCTTTCCGCGGTGTCATTTGATAGCTTGAATTGTTCATTCATTCACCGTCAAATCTTTTTTTTGACTTAGCACTACAGCCGATTTCAGGTCATTGCTTAGAAATAGTTAGAGTATTTCTTTATCTTGATCGTATGTATTGGCACTCGAGAAGGTTATATGGCGAGTACCATGCGTAGTCGTGTATCCGATCACCCAGGTGCGATACACTCCTGATGTTAAACCAGTACGTATCATAAACGGGCTTATAATCCGCCCGAAGAATCACTCGAAACAAACCTCGTTGTCATCAGTGGGATTTGAACCAAAGACCTATGGCTTACGGGGTGAGCACTCTTACCACTACATCATTAGCTAAACGGTTACTCCTTTGAAAATAAAAACATTTTCTAATTTTTATATATTTTGTGGAAACTTTCCCGGCTGTAGTTATCATATTTAGATTATAAGAAAGTAGCCAAATTACATTTGAGTTTTTTGTAATTTTATCCTATTTTCCTTTCTCTTACAGCCCGTAACATTCATTGGGAGCACTTGCATAGGTATCCCATATGCTCTACTTTGACAGCTTGACGAAACGGGAAGAAAAGAAACCATTGTGGTTCACGTTTAAGAACTTAAGCGGTTGTAATTTATTTTCGGAAAAAACAATTAATTTACTTATTTACTTAATGTCTGAATTAAATCATGCTGCAATGAGTTTTTGACCTTCATTCGTTCAATATGAAACCTTTGATCCATAGAACGTATTTTGAAGATTTGACAATTGCTATTCTCATATATTTTGCTATGTTGCAGTTTGTTAATAAGTACATCGGCGTGCCATTTTCTTTACGGTTAGGTAAATTACTCGAGAGAAATTTACCTATTGCGGAGAGTTATATATATGTATATATATATATATATATATATATATATATATATATATATATATATATATATGTGTGTGTGTGTGTGTGTGTGACCACGCTAGAGGTTGCAATTTTGCTCCGTACTGTATATATTTCGGTTTAGTTCGTGAACCAGCTACATCGGTCGGGCGAAAAGAAAATGGCGGCCATTTTAGACGAAAAATCGTGATTTCTGTTCTGAAAATATAGCGCGGATTTGGACAAAATTTGGTACAAAGATTTGTTGATGCGTGTGATGAATCTCACAATAAAAAATACAAAGTCGGTCCGTCTGAAACAAAATGGCAACCGCTCAAAGGTCGAAAAACGTACAAAATTTTGTGGTTGTTGTTGTGACTAAAGCTTTCAACCGATGTTTATGAAATTTGGTAGTTTGATAAAAACTATAAGTATCTAAAGAATTATGTAAAAAACTGATTTTGATCCAATTTATATGAAATTTGGTTTAAAGATAGAAGTTAATCAGATCTAGGGACTTTGTCATTTTGGTGATCATGCATACGCAAGTTTCAAAACGGCGGCGGTTTAAATATGCGATTTTTTCAGATTTTTGTGGCCCTCAAGCGCCCACTATTCCCAACGGATTTTGATGAAACTTGAGTTTATGAATGTTTGTATTAAGTTCTTATATTGTGCAAAAACTTATAAAAAACAAATGAAAAATAAACAAGTCGAAAGTTCAAATGTATTATTTTTAGCTGCTATTTTCACTAAAAATTGATTACATTTGCCCTGTCTAGAGTAAAACCTCAATTTGAACGAGATTAAGCACATCAGTTAATGAGATTCTAATGCACAAAGATTAAAAATAATCCAAAATCAAATGCATACATTCAAAATGGCGGGCGCCAAAGGTCCGAAGGTAAGCACAATTTGCTATTTCAGTCATTCAAAATAATGAATATTTTACATGAAAACGTTTTAAATGGCTTGATTTGGAAGTATTTATAAAGCAGACTATTTTCAGGATATTGTAAAATATTTTCACAATATCCTAAAAAAATATAAAACCGCGACCAGTCTGTCCTGTCCGTTTGTTCGTGCGTCACAGCAAGTTTTCTCACAAGCTACATGAGTTAGAATGAAAAAGTGGTGCCTCTCGAAATTTGCAGTGCAAGAAAATATTTTAAGGTGTTTAAGGGGGTCTACCTATACATGGGGGTGACTTATAAAGTTTTTATTTTATTTTTGTAGCCCTCTAGCAGTCGAGTTTCACAACGGATTCCCATGAAACTTGAAATCATAAGTTAATAAGGCAAGTTAATTTAACCTGCTCAAAATTATGCAAATCGGATGACCAATGAAAAAGTCGAAAATTTAAAGCTTAATATTTTTAGCAGCCGTTTTCAATAAAAATCAAAAATTTTTGTGCTGTTCAGAGTGAAAGCCCACTTCGAATAAGATTCAGCACAACAGTTGAGACTAATCGATTGATATCTGTGAAAATTATCAAAAAGCAAACACTCAAATTCAAAATGGTGCCACTGATGGTTCAGAAACGAATTAAAAATGTTTATATTAATGGCAACGGAAGTGCTGACTAAATTTTTATATGGAAATCTTTTAAAATTAACTATTTTAGCTATCTAAGCCGACAAGCTATCACCTTTGTGTGGTAACCACTGAGTAATATAATATGCAAACAGCAAATGTGAGAGACGAAAGCTGTATTTATATGCTTATAATGATTTATTATCCGCAGATTTTCAATTAGTAATCCATAGATGTGTAACTCAATTTTATTAGCTAAATATTTGCGCGTCTACAAAGGGTCTCTAAATACGAATGTCGGTAGATTCCTTATATGTTAGTAAATACCGATGTGGTGTTAGAAAAATTGCAGGAAGAACTCTAGTAGCAGACAAGCCAACATTTTTTTTCGAAATCTTACGCTTCATATGGGAAATTTGCCTTTCCGGTTGGTGTTGCCAACTAGGATTTTACATATTGCGCAGGTATTATTATTATACAATAAAAAACATGGTTGTTGGCATTTACGTAATTTTTTCGCTATATTTGTTTAATACACTGATTTCGATGTACGTTTGTTTTACGGCTCGTTGTAAGTCCGTTTTGAGATAAGATTTGTTGAATTTCGACCCGAAATTTCCTTATACCTGCACAGCCACTAGGACTCATTCACTCCTGTAATGGTCTTATTTAGAGATTCTACATCTAGCATCCGTTGCAAATAGACGTGATTTTAAAAGCTCCTGTTAATAACTTTTAAAAATTAAAATAACTACTTAAAACATCACTTCAAAACTAATTTTTTGAAAAACTTATTACATCGTCGAATCATTCGAGCAATTTATCGAATATCTGGATTTTACTTACGAGAAATTCGATAAAGAAGAAAGTTTTTTCACCGGGGGCATGGAGGAGCCCGATGGCTTCCCCCCGCTGGGGGACCCGAGACCAGGCATTTTAAATGCAATTAATGAAAAAATAATGAAAATAAAAACGAATAAGAAAGTTTGAAATGGAAAGCATATTGCGGCGAAGAAATAGAAAGATTTACTAGAGAAAACGTAAGAGTTACCAGAGAAAACGAAGAATTGAAACTCCCAACTCAAAATTTAGAGGAGACGATTCGAAAATTATCAAACGTCAATAGGCTGAAAATCGTCGACGAGCATATTCTACTCACGATAAGACCCACGATGGCATTCCTCTCCGAATTAGCTTTCCAACCAGAAGCCACCATGGAGTAGCCTATGAGCACCCGGACCTGTTGACCTTAAGGGTACGGTTCGTTGGCACGGCTCAAGACTTCATCTCAATTTTTCCTCGACTGCGTCATGAGCTGAAATTGTTGAGAGGATGATTTAGATCTCCTTTGGGAAATCTAACGAAAGTTGAGCGATCGAGAATTGAAAATCCATTACAGCGCCTTTCTCCCCGAAATCTCACCATCATAGTTACATTTGCTTGCCATGACATGTTTCTTAAATATGTAGCGAGTACAGCATTTGCTGAAAAAACCCCTGTTTTGAATTTCATATTGATAGAATCCAGTTCAGAAAAAGATGCTTTAAGATAATTGGATCGATCATTATGTTCCATTTCTCCGTCATTGACTTTGAATATTTGAGGACATTTGTCTCCGGCATCTTTCCGCTCGCCATTGATTTATTTTTCATCGCTCTACCTTGTTTAGTTCGCCTGCTGTGTCGTGTTGAGTAGACGTGTGTTGGTGGTGCTCGTCACGAAAATGGAGAAATGAAATGCGTGGAAGGCGCGGAGCGGGAGACGCGGATGCGCAGCATGTGCGCGCTATAATGCGTGGAGATCGGCGTTTACCAGTTCGAATATTGGCCTCGGAACTGGGTATGAACCATGAAACAGTCAGACAAATTTTAACCAACGATTTTTGGATGAAAAAGTTGCGCGCGAAGATGGTTCCAAAGAACCTTTCTGAGAAGTCCTCAGTGTGTCCCAGTATTTGGCCTCTAAAGGGATCACCGCGTTGCAAAAGCCGCCTTATTCACCCGATATGTCACCCTGTGACTTTTCTTTTGTTCCCTAGAACAAAACCGGTGGTCAAAAGGAACCCGTTTTGAGTCGATTACGGACATCCAGGCAGCGGACATCTCAGTCAAAGCGTTCTAGAAATGTTACGAAGCATGGAGAATGAGCTGGAATCATTGTATAGCTGCCCAAGGGGACTACTTTGAAGGGGATGGCAGAGTTGCAAGGTAATTTTTAAATATACGGTTTTCATGGAATCAGTCTCATTGCTTAATTATCACACCTCGTAGCCTCCAAGAGTACTCCTGTCGGCTAGCTTTTTTTTTGTGTGTTTGGGAGTCAAATGCCATTTATGCATAGAATGTGGGATTCGATGTAAATTCCGAATGGTAGAAAAGCCGTACATTGATTTTGTTTGACTTCGTAGAATTTCCAAATGGCTCTTGCTTGCGTGAATGTGTTTTAACTTTATTGGAACTTTCCTTGGACAACTTAAATATAAATTTGAGGGAATACATATGAATTCACTGGGAAAAATGTTGTATTTACAAATTCTACTATTATTAACAAAGTTGAGTGAATTTCAACTTTTAAGGTCTTTGTAATTTATGTACTAATTAAAAGCTACCAAAACGATTTTGTCACCTTTAAAACGTATGTTTTCATCAAGAGTTATTGTAATAGTCTGTACATTCAATGCAAAAATAGATTAAATTTACTCAATATTCTCACTTAAAACAGCCGCGGTTTTGTTTTACGATTACTAATATCACTCGTTGAATAGATTCTCAAAGATGTACAGAAATGCGAATCCTAATAAGCTCGTAGTGTCTGAGTCAATTGGAGGCACATATTGCTCCTGTTGTTGTAGCACCGAAAATTTAAACTATCATAACTATGTTAAGTAAAAGGCTTTCCATTAAGGACATAACAATTTTATCGATTAACAAAACAGAGAAATATTTGGGACTTTGAGCACAAATTTATTGTGGGTGTAGTGCTAGCATTAATTTTATTTTATTTTTTAGATTTCGGTCATACGACCATCACGAACCAGTTTAAAGCGGTCAATTCTTTGGACCTAATTTTCCACCACTCTGGCACACATATCAGCAATTTCGCGTTGGATGTTGTCTTTGAGTTTGTCTAAAGTCGCTGGCTTGTTCGCGTAGACAAGCGACTTGATATAGCCCCATAAAAAGAAATTCAATAGCGTTAGATCACATAAACAAGGCGGCCATTCGACCGGACCATTTCTCGAGATAATACGTTCACCAAATTTGCCTTTCAATAAATCGATTGTGAGGCGTGCTGTGTGGCTACTGACACCGACTTATTGAAACCACATATAGTTGATGTCAAGTTCATCCAATTCTGACCACAAATAATCTTCCAACATAACACGATCGCGCTCTCCATTGACGATAACATGATGGTCGTTGTCATCCACGAAAAATACGGCCCAATTACACCCCCTGCATGAAAACCGCACCAAACAGTAACTTTTTGCGGATGTAACGATGTCTCAAAAAGCACATGAGGGTTTGTTGCTGTCCAATGATGTATATTTTCCCCGCAGGGGGAATGCCGGTCGACCCCGCAGGGGGAATGCCGGTCGACAAGAGCTCTCTTGGAGGCTAGCATTTTTTGGGGAGTTCCGCCCCCACGTACCCGAGGAAACTCCGCAGGGGGAATGCTGGTCGACAAGACCACTCTTGGAGGCTAGCATTCTTTGGGGAGTTCCGCCCCCACGTACCCGAGGAAATTCCCGCAGGGAGAAAGCCGGTCGACAAGAACATTCTTGGAGGCTAGCATTCTTTGGGGAGTGCCGCCCCCACGGACCCGAGGATATGGGGGGTGCCGTGAGGTTCCCTCTTATTGTATCTGGACTACGCTTTCGACAACGAACTGGAATTGACGCTTTGGGCTGGCGGATGTGATGGTTTGGACCTAGTTGCTTTGCACAGTAGCGCCGAGGTGAAACTCGTGTGTGAACGGCTCCAATTCAACTATCATACCGTCTCTGTCCCGGTAAAACCTTGGCAGGCCTCGGAGTACGTTCGAAGTTCGCACCATTGGGTTGGTGGTGGGGGTTCGGTTGAGACGGACTCCCGATTAGCGCTGGTCTGGCTCTGAGCACTTGTCCCCATAAGGGCTTGTGCCAACCCTCGCATGGCCTCCCTGCTCTGCAAAGATAACCATGGGACCAAAAAGACGACTACACACACGAACGGAGATAGCGGCTCCACAAGCAAACAGGACGCTAGCACGGAGAACCCTTTCAGGCAAAAACCGCTGTTGGCAAGAACACCGATTAAACAAGTCACCGATTGCGGGGGGAGGCAGCAAACCCTAGAAACACTGTTCAAGTCAACATCACAGGTTAAATCATCGGAGACAGACCACAGGCGGACTAACGAACGAAAGAAGGCAGAGTGCGTTGTGCAACCTGGCATCATTGCGGCCTTTGGGCGCAGTAGAAGGACTATGCACACCCCGGAGCGCCCAGTGCAAGACGTACACAATCCGGATCAAGCTGCGACACCAACGGAGTCCAGTGTAAGACTGGGGGAGGGAGAAGTTTTGCCGTTGGCCGACGCCACTTCAAACGCGACCCAAGCGATAGAAGCAAAAGGGCTAGGAAACGGGGGCCTCTCCCAAGAGGTGGCGCCAAATAACACAATCGCCCTTGACCGCGCCGAAGAGGAGCGGCTTACTCGGAAAGCGGGGAATATCGTCAAACAACTGAGGGCTGCCTGCGAAGTGCAGAAAAACATAGGCAAGAGTGTCAAGAATGGCATTCTTGAACTGGAGGAGCTTTTTGGCCGCATAACGCACTACAGGCGGAGGTGGCTTGCAACCGAAAAGCACCAAAATGACACGCTCTCCCTCGAGGCATCAGTGGGTCCTAGCAGCAGCAAAAGAATGGCCGGTAGCCCAATTGAAGGCGACTGTGAGAAAAGGAGGAAGGACGAGACCATAAACGAAGTTGACACTCCAGGCGAGGAGTTTCATGTGGTGCGAAACAAGGCAGCGAAAAAAGCGGCCAAAAAGCTACTCCTAGAAAAAACAGACAAAGAGCTCAACCAGGAAAAGAACAAAGAAACCCCTGATATACCGCAGAAAACAAAAAGCAAACCGCGGCGCAAACCCTTGCGAGAGGCACTGCTTATTAAACCCACTAAGGGCCGAAGCTACGCAGATGTCCTCCGTGAAATTAAAGGAGCGGTCAAGCCAGACGACACCAAAACTGCCATCAAAGCAGTTCGACCAACCCGGACCGGTGGCTTGCTGGTGGAATTCGGGCCAGAGGCCACAAACAAAGATGCATTCCGTGACGCGGTTCAAAAGGTTCTTGGAGATGCGGCAACGGTTGCCTCGCTCGAACCAATGGCCACCCTGGAAATCAGGGACCTCGACTGCGTCACGGACAAAGCTGAAGTAGAGGACGCCATCAGGAGGGAGTTCCCCAGCTTAAGTGAAGTCAAGGCAAGATTGACACGTGAAAACACAAGGGTGCAACGCATGGCTTTTGTCGAACTAGCTGATAAAGACGCCCAGCAAATCCTGGCGAAGGGCAAAATTAAGATAGGTTGGGTGATCTGCAGGATACGGAGAAGAGCGATCCCTATCCGCTGCTTCAGATGCTTCGAATACGGACACACCGCGTATGGCTGTAGGGGACCCGACAGGATATCTCTGTGCTACAAATGTGGTGAAACGGGGCACAATAGGAAGGAGGGCACGAACGAGGCAAAATTCATTCTTTGCAAGGATGCTAAGCTAGCACCCGGCGACCTCAAACATGAGCCGGGGACAGGGAGATGCTGGGTTTTCAAGGAGGCCCTCACTAAAGCCAAATCGATACTCAAATGATCCGTATCCTGCAGGTCAATTTGCACCGAAGCACAAACGCCCAGGACCTACTTGAGCAGTTTGCGAGGGATAAGAAAGCTGACCTCCTGTTGCTGAGCGAGCAACATCATAACAAGGACTCGCAAGCGTGGTACCCTGACAAATCTGGTACCTCGGCCATCTGGGTTCGAGACAGCGCCCGCCTTCAGGTGCAGGGCCATGGACGCGGGGATGGTTTTGTGTGGGTGCGGTGTTCAGGGATAACATATTTCAGTGTTTATCTGACGCCTAACGAGGCAATGCGATCCTTTCGAACCAAACTCGATGCCCTGGAGGACGCTGTCTCGAACACAGAGGGCCACATGCTGGTCGGGGGAGACTTCAACGCTAGAGCCATCGAATGGGGTATGCCACAATCCGACCCAAGGGGAAAGCAAATCTTGGACATGGCGGCCAGAACAGCGCTTTTTGTCCTAAATACTGGTAACACCCCTACTTTCCGCCGCTGGGGTTGCGTAGGAACCATACCCGATGTGACACTCGCTTCGGAGTCCCTGGTACCTAGAGTACAGAACTGGCGAGTACTAGAGGACTACTCGGCTAGTGATCACCAGTATATAGCTGTTGAGATTCACGACGGTGCCACTCTGCGTGCATATGCCCAAACTTCAATCCTCGGATGGAGGACTGGGAGGATGGACGTCGAGAGGTTCACTGACGCGCTTACGGCAGGCGCACCGTTGCTGGGAGCTCCGCCAGGGAGTGGAGGGCCTACAGCCAAGGACTTGGTGAACTCAACTATGAGTACCATCATAACTGCTTGCGAGTCTTCCATGCCCCGTCGGAGACCCCGACATGGTAAGCCTCCAGTATACTGGTGGTCAAACGAGAGCGAGTGTCACAAACTTCGGCGAGAGGCCCAGCGGGCGCGAACACGGGAGGAGGCAGACACTAGGCTAGCAGCATACAGGTCCGGCAGGAAATATCTTCGCAGGCTTATTAACAAGAGCAAGGCCCGATGTTGGCAAGAACTCGTGGACGATGTAAATAGGGATCCGTGGGGCCTTGGCTACAAGCTGGTCATGGGGAAACTTGGTGCCCTACGGAAGCCTTGTATACATGACGCGGAAAAGATGGACGCGATAGTGCGGGGACTCTTCCCCGCCCATCCCGTCCGTGTTGACGCTGTCCATGGTGAAACAGCAGTCGAGTGCCCACTCTTCATACAGCTGGAACTGGAGGGGCCAGTCCTCTCCCTGAAAGCGAGGAAGGCTCCAGGTCCAGATGGTGTTCCAGCTGAGGTTTTGCAGCTCGTCTATCACCATTGTCCTGACTTGCTGCTCAGCACATTCAACGCTTGCCTACGGGACGGGGTTTTCCCGGTACGATGGAAGGTGGCGAGGCTCGTGCTGGTCAGCAAGGGGAAGGGAAATCCCGAATCGCCGTCTGCATACCGCCCGTTATGCATGCTAGACACGGCTGGGAAAGTGCTAGAGAAACTCATCAAGGGAAGACTCACTGACGTGATTCGTGCTGCTGGGGACCTATCTCCTCGGCAGTACGGCTTTAGAGCAGGACGTTCTACCATTGATGCGATTGCAGAGGTGGTGAACGCGGTCCAAAAGGCAGAGGCATATAGTCGCACCAAGCGACGGATCGTCCTGTTGGTGACACTCGACGTCAGGAATGCCTTCAACTCCGCTAGATGGGTGGATATTCTGGACACGCTGGAAAACTCTTTTCAAGTTCCAGAATATCTAATGCGGCTTTTGAGGAACTACCTAAAGGACCGAAGCCTGCTCTACGACACGACACAGAGCCAACGAAGGATGGAAATTACATCGGGTGTTGCCCAGGGATCTATCCTTGGTCCAGACCTGTGGAACGTGTCTTACGACGGGCTACTGAGACTTGAGATGCCAGATGAGTCGCGCTTGGTCGGCTACGCGGATGATGTTGCGGCTCTGGTCGCTGGACGCACCGTTGAACAAGCGCAACTTAGGCTAGGTATGCTAATACGCCGAGTGAGGGACTGGATGACTGCTCGCGGGCTCAGTTTAGCACTGGAGAAAACCGAAGTGTTCATCTTGACAAAAAAGAGAATCCCTAGAGTAAGGATGATCAGTATTGGAGATATACAGATCGAATCGAAGCCAGCGGTGAAGTACCTGGGGCTACTGATCGACTCGAAGATGAGTTTCTCTGAGCAAATCAGGGCAACGGCTGAGAAGGCTGCTTCGGGAATATCGGCCCTGAGTCGACTTATGGCCAACGTAGGGGGACCCAGCCCATCAAGAAGACGCCTCTTGATGAGTGCTGTAGGGTCAGTGCTACTGTACGGAGTAGAGGTATGGGGCGACGCTCTCAGCAAGGAGGTATACCGAAAACAATTGGCACAGGTACAGAGAAGAGGAGCACTAAGAATTGCATCTTCGTATCCAACAGTCTCCGACTCGGCGGTGAGAGTGATTGCAGGCGTGATACCTGTCGCCCTCCTTGCTAGAGATCGCTGCGCTATTTACCTGCGCCGAAACGAGGATGCGAGGGAGATGGTTGTCCGCGAGGAGAGACAACGCTCGCTCAACGATTGGCAGCAGTCTTGGAGGAATTGCACGAAGGGAAGGTGGACTGCGCGCCTCATCCCGGATGTGAGACCGTGGCTAAATCGAAGGCATGGTGAGACTGACTTCTATCTGACCCAGCCTTTGAGCGGGCACGGGTGTTTTCAGTCTTACCTGCACAAGATCGGCAAGTCACGGTCTCCCGATTGTCGGTTTTGCCCAGGAGAGGAGGACAATGCCTGTCACACATTTTTTGCGTGTACCAAATGGGCCAGGCTGCGAAGGGAACTCTACAGGGAGACGGGAGAGCTCACCTCGGATAATATAGTTGCGGTGATGCTCGAATCAGTTGACAAATGGAACCAGGTGGCACATTATGCTCGGGCAATCCTAAAATATAAAAGGGACTCACAGCAGCCGGAGGCGCTGGGGCTGGGGGATCGCTCTTCTGGCAATTCCTCTTCCCCCCTCTCCTCCCGCTAGGAAAGGGACTCCCCAGTTTGAAGGCGCCCCACGGCGTAACAAAACGAGACCTGGCCCGAAGTAATGTGTCAAACGGTTCCAGGCTAGGTTCTCAGATTGACAGGGGAGGTGTTTAGTGGGTAGTCCAAAGGTATCCTCCATGGGAGTCCCACACTGCCAGACTCGGCGGGCATAAATGCCTTCACCTCCCTACCACAAAAAAAATGATGCATATTTTGCGTATTAGCAAAGCCGTTGAGCCAGAAATGAGCTTCAACGCTGAAGATGATTTTTCGATGAAATTCTTCATTTTTTTCACGCTTTGCCAGAGCCCAATTGGAGAAGTTTCGGCATTTCGAATGATCAAGTGGCTTTAGTCCTGGGGTCAGTTTGATCTTTAAACTATGTAGGCCAAGATATTTTCGCAAAATACGGCACAGTGTCGTTTGAGCGATGCCCAATTCTTGAGAACGACGTAGAATCGACTGATTTTTCTTATTTTGAATCAATGCACTTACGACTGCGATATTTACTTCGCTTTGGATGTTACGACACCTTTTTGGTACCAGAATGTCCAATGGTGAAAATTTGGACTCGAACTTATTCACTATAATAGGCACAGCCTGTCGGGTGGGACGAAATTAGAGTAAGCGCTCTTAAAGTTGCGACCACCGTCTCAGACTTCCGGTAGTAATTTTTAATGATTTTCAAACGTTGCTGGTACGTGATAATTGATAATTTTTTTTAAAGTTTAAGAGTGCGTTCATATAAAGATACAACAACTTTATGTCCTTAATGGAAAACCCTATACTGATTTTTCTGAAATTTTCACCGCAGGTAGCCTTATAAGTTAGTCATGATTTAAGAGCACTCTCACGATTTTATGTAAGAAAATATAAAATTGATAAATCATACTATTACTAACAAAGTGTAGCGAATTTCGACTCCTCAAGTATTTGTCATTGTTAGTACAACATAAAGAACTACCTCCAAGATTTTAATTGATGTCATGAGGGTGATAAAGGGAACGGTTAACTCAAGCGACGTACAAATCGTGATTAGAGCAGTACGGCTCATGCGCCCGGATGATTTACTGGTAGAATATAGGTCAGACGCAACGAATAAGGGCTCTTTCTGTGATGTAGTTTAAAAGTCTCTGGTAGGGAGCGCGATTGTACCTCCGCTCGATCTGATGGCAGTGCTCGACATAAGGGACATTGGGCTTTTTCAGACGCAGCGTTAAAAGTGAGCGTTAAACAGGTTATATGGGCAAGAAGAGTGAGAGGCATTGAGGGGACCTGATGGTAAAAACAAGCCAACATTTTGTAGGGTGAACGAGCGTAACGCACGTACACAAACGCATTTTGTTGATCATTTGGTGGGGGAAATTTTATACAAACGCCGGTGATCATTCCGAATTGAACATTCGGTGAAGAAGGTAGTCGTCATGAAACGATTGCCTTTCTTTAATTTCCATGCAAAAATGGATGCGTGGACGCGAGAAGCTACGCGTTATTTAATAAATTTATAAAAGCGGGCCATGTTCAATTTCAGGAAATAACACAACGAATATCGCGATTTCTATAAAGTTAAATTGCCTATTGTAAATCCTTAGAAAATTAACAGTACGCATAATCTTCATAGAATCACATTACAATAAGCAAGTTTACAACACATCAAGAACAATATGGAATTAAAAAATATATTCATATTTGGAATATATTTTTCAGAAAGGCGAAAAACACGGAGGATTCAAATAAATCCAATAGAAGTTTGAATCGAAAAACTTTAACAATCATAAAATACATTTTTCATTCCTTGTTATTACCTCGTGCACAATTCAAGGCTAAAACATAAATTCTCAATCGCTTATCTCTCTGTCTTCGCTCTCGTGTTGTCCGCACGAGGTTTAACGATCAAATGACCCTTTTGACACATACACTCGCAAGACGTGTATCGTATACAAAAATAGGTTGGCTGAACTATGCAACGTGTAAACATAAGGGCGTAAGCGCGAAACTTGTTTGGATATGGGTTTTTACCATTCCCGTGTGAAAGAGCCCATTGATTGTGTCACAGAATTGAGCGAGGTGAAAGACGCCATTAAGCGTGTTATCTTTACTGTAAACTTAGGCTCACCAAAGAGAATAACAGGCGGCAACGAATAGCCATTATTGATTTTCTTGGAAAAGAAGCAGAACTGATGCTTAGTAACGACAAGATCAAAATCACCTGGGTTATCTGCAGCATACAACGAAGAGCAGTACATATTCACGGCTTTAAGTGCCTTGGCCATGGCTACACCGAAAAAAGACACAACGGGCCTGATAGGAGTTCACTGGGCTACAAGTGTGGTGAAGGGAGCCACAAAATCAAACAATGCAAGGGGACGCACATAGCGTTTTCTGTAGGGACGCTGACCCTAGCATTGAAGACTTCAAACATACCCTAGGGACAGGGAAGGAGCGAGTATTCAAAAAGCCCCTAGTCAAGGCCAAAGCAGCACTGTAATGATCCGAATCTTACAGATAAATTTTCACAGCAGCACAAAGGCCCAAAATTTACTAGAGCAGTTTGAAAACAAAAGGAAAACCGATTTGTTGCTGCTCATTGGGGAGCACCATAGTAGAAATTCATCAGTGGAGTACTCTGGAAAATCGGGTACTGCCACCATTTTGGTTCGAAACACCGCCCATCTACAGGTGGAGAGCCATAGGCGGGAGATGGTTATGTGTGGATTCGGTACCTAGGAGCGACTTGATTTAGCGTGTACCTAATGCTGACAAAAACATTGCCATCCTTTCAAGTCACGCATGATGCTCACGAAGACGCTGCCTCGAGCCTAAAAAAAACGTTCTCGTTGAGGGAGACTTCAATGCGAAAGTAATTGAATGGATTATGCCCCAGTCAGATTCCAGCGGAAAGTAAATTCCGAAGATGGCAGCCAGAATAGAGCTGGTTGTGCTGAATACTGGCAAGACACCAATTTTCCGCTGTTGTTTCCGGTGTAGCTTCAGCGGCGGCAGATGGGACATTTACGTTGGAGCCCCTAGTGCCAAGGGTATAAAACTGGAATGTTGTAGAGGAGTACTCGGCCAGTGACCACCAGTACGTAGTACTTGAGATCAGCGATGATAATCCTCGGAGCATATGGTCCAGGCCTCCAAGTCTTGGATAGAATACTGGAAGGATGAACGTTGAGAGGTTTTTCGATGTGCTAATGAAACAAACATCGTGGCCTGGAGTGTCGGACATGATTGAAGGAGTAACACCTATGGAAACGGTGAACTCAACTATTAGTATCATCACGACTGCCTACAAGTCTTGTATATCCCATCAAACACCCCAACATGGCAAACCTTCAGTGTGCTGGTGGACATCTGAAGTAGCCCAGTAACGGAGGGAATGTCACATGTATTGGCGAGAGACCTAGTGTGCACGAGTCTGCACTAAAGCATGCACCAGAATAGCTGCATACAAGTCGGCGACAAAGCGCGTCTGTGCACTTATTAACAGCAGTAAGGACAGCTGCCTCAAACGCTGGTGTATGACATGAACAGAGACTCATGGAGTTTGGCCTGAAAGCTAGTCATGCGGAAGTTCCGTGCTCAAAGGTTGCCCTGCTCATACGAGGGGACAAAGATGGAGGAGATCCTACAGGATCTTTTCCTTTCATATTCCGTCTATGTCAAAGTCGCCCGAGTTACATGCACAGAAACACCCCACGTCTGGCTTAGACAGCTAGCATCATGTTTTCGCGGACTTCACTATATTCCGAATTCTCAGACTAAAGATTGATCATATTTTACTTATTTTGTAATTCATACATTTTCCACATTGCATTAAACTATAGTTAACATTAGAAAGTTCAACATTCGCACGTTCCTGCAAAAAAGCATTTTTATCCATAGCTTAAAAATATAATTTCATGAAATTTAATTCAGTCTGGAATTGACAAGATTAAAATTAAGAAGTATTTTACTATTAAAATTGTGTTTCATTAATTTTTTTTTTTCCAAGCAAAAAATCTATTAGACTTAATTCCTGCGACGAAACCTAAGTGGAATGGCCACTTATTACGAAGATGAGACTGCAGTCTTGCTTATGAAGGTAAGAAAGGCTCCAAGACCAGAAAGGATCCCAGCTAAGTTGTTACAGATGGCCTTACATTTTTGCTCTGACTTACTGCTCAGTATATTCAACGCTTGCCTACGTGAGAGGGTATTCCCGGAGCGTTGGAAAGTAGCCAGGCTCATACTGATCGGTAGGTAATCCTGAGTTGTCATCTGCGTATCACCTGTTATGTATGCTAGACACGGCCGGGAAACTGCTCCAAAAACCCATCAGAAGAAGACTCCATGATACAATCAATGCTGCTAGGGATTTATCTTTTTGGAAATATGGCTTCAAGGTAGGTTGCTCTACCATTGATGTAATCGGGGAGGTGGTAAGCGCGGTTCAGTGCACGGAGGCAAAGAGTTGTCTTACTGGTTACCCTTGATGTCAGAAATGCTTTCAATTCAGTCAGATGGGTAGATATCCTGGAAGCAATAAAGAGACTTTCTGAAGAATCGCTTATGATACGAAGGAGTGTTACCGGAGGATGGAAATTATATCAGGTGTCGCTCCGGGCTCCATCTTTGGTTCAGGTTTGTGGAACATCTCCTATGATGGGCTCCTAAGCCTGGAGCTACCAGATGAGTCACGTTGCAGTGCTAATCGCTGGACGCGCGATCAAGCATACGCAGCATAGGCTTGGCATGCTAATGTACCGAGCGAGGGGCTGGATTACTGCCTGCAGCTTCAGCCTTGCACTGGAAAAAATCGAAGTCATCATCCTGACATAGAAACAAATTTCGAGAGTCAGGATTATCAATATGGGCAAAATGCTGATAGAATCAAAATCAGTAGTGAAATATTTGGGAATATGGCCAAGCTCGAGTATGGGCTTTTTCGGGCAAATCAGGGCAACAGCGGATAAAGCAGCAGGGAGAATAATGACACTTGCGCGTTTAATAGTCAATAAAGGAGGGCCTTCTTGATCATGAAGACGATTCTTGATGAGCACTGTGCAGTCTGTACTACTTAACGGATCAGAAATATGGAGCACAGTCTCCAGGCCAGTGATATCAGGGGTGATATCCACCGCCTTACTTACTCGAGAGCGTACAAATATTTACCTTTGTGGATGCGAAAGCTACAACAGGGTAGTTGCAATGGAGGAGTGATGACGCACTCACTTCGAATGGCGAAAACCCTGCGAGAGTGACAGAACGGAAGGATGGACTGTGCTACTGATCTCTGAATTGAGGCAGTAGCTCGATTGAAGGCATGGCGAAATTGACTTCTACTTGACCCTGTTTTTGCGCGGGTAGGGATGTTTGGTAAATCACGGTCTCCGACTGCATGTCTTGCGTAGGAGAGGTAAATTATGCCTGTCATACATTTTTTCACTGCATAAGATAGGACAGGCTGCATGGTGATTCTTCAATAAAGTTAGCGCGCTTTCCTCGGAAACAATAAACGGGAAGATGCGTAGAACATTATGTAGTCCGCGTAGAAGTAAGAGTGCTTGCTGCGTAAGCCGAAGGTATCTGGTTTGAGCCCCGTTTGTGACAACAAGATTTGCTTCGAGTGATTCTCCGGACGAACTATAAGCGCGTTCAGTTCTGATATGTACTGGTTTAAAGTTAGAACATATCCCAGCTGTGTTAATGGACACATGGCCAAAGCATGGTACTGACTGACCGTAATATTTGATCAAGATAATGAGATACTCTAACCATCTCTAAGCGAATACCTAAGAGGGGCTGTAGTGCTAATTCAAAAACAAGTACATTATGTGCGGGCCGTCTTGGTGATAAACGGAAATCACAGAAAGGCGAATGTGACAAGCATTGTTGAGAATTTTAGTGGGAGTAAACGTGAGAGGAGGCGAGCATGAGGCTAATTATATACAAGGCAGCCAAGAAATGCCTTCGTAACCTGATCAACAGGAGTAAGATTAAATGGTCTTTAGGACGATGTGAACAAAGATACGCAGGGCCTGGAATATAATCTAGTCATGTGGAGGCTGGGTGCCCAAAGAACGCCATTATGTAGCAGAAAAGAGAAACATCCATCTAGGTTGCTACAGTTCACGATGAAGCACCTGTGGAGTACTTGCCTCTCATGGGAATGGAAATGGAGGGAGTAGTTTTATCTTTGAAGGCAAGGAAAAGCACCAGATCCAGATGGCGTTCCAGCTGAGTAATTACAGCTTGTTTATCAGCTTTTTCACTGACTTGCTGCTCAGTATTTTCAATGTTTGAACTTGAATTCAAAGTTACAAACGGAAAATCCTCAGACACCATCTGCATATCGCTCGGTAAGCATGCTAGACCCGGCTACAAAAGCGCAAATTATATGTTGTCAAGGAAGACTCATTGAGCAATTCAGTCTTTCAGACGGATTGTGTTACTGATGACATTTTATGTTAAAATAGCCTTTAATTCCGCTAGATGGACGGATATTCTGGTTACATTGGAAAACCCTTTCTAAGTTCAAGACTATCTGATACACATCCTTAGAGACTTCCTGATGATGCAAAACCTGCATTATGAGACGAAGTAGGTCACTGGCTCCATTCGCGGGGGCAAAATAACTTTACCATTTTAACAAAATATTCCAGTTGATTCCTTACTGAACTTTAGATCACGGCAAGGCACGCAAACTTTATTCATTGGCCCAATAACTACATCCACGTGATTGCTGTAATCATAGTCTCTATAGTAATTAAATGCTTCCCTTGATCGAGCCAATCGTAATCGATCGTTCGATATGTTATTGGGCCGTTTCTTCTGCTTTGGAAGTTGAACCTCTGGCACGCATTCCTTGAAGGCGAGATAAACGTTGCTCTTTAGTTTCTTCTGCTCTAGAAGTTGAAGCTCTGGCACGCTTTCCTGAAGGCGAGATCCACGTTGCTCTTCTGTTCTCGCGGCTCGGTAAGTTGAAGCTCTGTCACGCATTTTCTGAAGGGGGGATCCACGTTGCTCTTCAGTTTCAGCGGCTCTTTTTTCCCTTTTATTCTTTGCTTTGGATGATTTTCTTCCTAACGACGCTTTTTTCTGTGGCATTGTTAAAAACTGAAGAAATATTGAATCTTTATTCAAATGGTGATTGTGGAAGAAATTGTGATTGAAAATGAGAAAAGAGAAGGAATGTCCAAAGCGATTCATACATTTGACGTGACGAATGTCATTTATGCGTGAAAGGAAGACTTGCAATGGATTGAAAATGAGCAAACTAGAAGAACCGTCTAAAGAGATTCATACATTTGACGCGACGAGTGTCATTTACGCGCGAAAAGAACACTTGCAATCGATTGAAAGGAATTGCCGTTCAAACTCAATTACTGTTAACTGTGTTTTTTTAATTATCACAAAATATATTTACCAATCGTGTTTTTTTTTGTCAAATTTATAGCCAACGATTAAGTCTCCGGTTGCGTTGTAGTTTCTTCTTGGCGAATAAGACAAATGACTCTGACGGGGAGAGCGCAATATGGTTTATTAGTTCGGAGAATCGAATTTCATCACATGCTGGACATTTTTTTTCTTCCACCCGATCGGCACCAAACCTTCACAGGAACCATCTCTGGACTAAACTTTATCTACCCTGAAAATTCCATCAAAAATCCGTTGGGCGGTTTAGCAGTCCATACCGGACAGACATACACACATACATTCATGTTTATATCTATATATATATATATATATATTTACTTAGTTCTTCTTCTTCTTCATAGCACTACAGCCCCTCTAGGGTCTTCGCTTCCTGCAAATAGCGCCTCCAACTGTCTCGGTCCATGTCATGTGGCCAGCCCATTGCAGCTTCCGCAGTATAACAATCGTTAAGACCACCAGTTCGTCAAAAATTTCATACAGCTAACGGTTGTATCGAATTCGCCATTGGTCCCCGTCTAGCTTCACTCCGATTATTCGCTCAGGACACATCGCTCAAAGGCGTTCAATATATTTGCGGATGCTTGAGTTAGGGTCAATGTTTCACACCTATAGCATAACACAGGTCTTATCACAGGTTTGTATACTTGGAGCTTTGTTTTCCTGTGTATGCACCCGGTCTTCAAGATCATCAATACTGAATAAAATATTTTATTTGCAAGCGGTATTCTTCGGCGTATTTCATCTCTTTCATTGCCCGTTTTTGTTATTTTGGCGCCTAGATATACAAATTCGCTAACATTTTCGATACTGTACTCGCCAAGTTTGATATTTTGTGTATTTTCCCTCGACTGCGTCATAGCTTTGTTTTATTCTCATTGATTTGTAGCCCTACTAGTTTTGCTTCGCTGTCGACTTTCAGGAAAAGGTCTTTGGCAGTTGTTAATGACCGTGACAAAATGTTGATGTCGTCCGCATAAGCCACTACTTAGCTCGACTTGAATAGTAATGTACCTCGCATATTGACAATTAGCTTCCTTATGACTTACTCCAGAGCCAAATTGAATAGCAACGAGGCCAGCCCATCTCCCTGCTTTAGTCCGATATTTGTGTCAAAGGCATTGGTGAGTTGGTTATTGATGCGGACTTGGGAGGTCGTCGACGTCATTGTCATTTTGGTAAGACGAACTAATTTGGCTGGGATGCCAAAGCAAAGGATTATTTGGTACAGTAAGTTACGATCAATACTGTCGTATGCTTGCTTAAAGTCAACGAAAATTTGGTGTACGTCTATTTTGAACTCCCAGCAATTTTCAAGTACCTGGCTGACTATGAACAATGGGTCTATTGTTTCCCCAACCCATAGCTTCCATGATTCCTCATCCCAAGCCCCAAATTTAATGGTAGTAAACTCTCTCGGGGACGCACATTGGGTTTACTGGTTCCTCAATAATGTGACATTAAATGCCGAGAAATGTAAATAACTGTAAATACATCTACAGCTCTGCTATAACATCCTACTTACATCTCCTTTGTGAGTACGTAAGAGGGTGGCCTGATAACGGCATCAACGTAGTCATCATGCCACCGGAATGGAGGTTGGGCGACGGGCTGACTCCCCGTCCCTGTAAAACCCTACAATGTTTCGAAACCTGCAGATAAGCCTCGGAATGGAGCGGACTCACGGCAGCGACCTAGCAAACGAAAAAAGGGACTATGACATTAGATCCTGGAATGTCAGATAACCCAATTATCCTCGCGCTGCTAAGGACCTTTAACAAGAGACCAGTCAATTTCAATTTAAAATACTGGCAATCCAGGAAACAAATTGGACTGGAAACGCCATTCAAGATATGAGATCGCACATAATATTCAAAAGTGGGAAGCCTACTGGGAAACGAGAATCCGGAGTGGCCTTCATTGTGGATATGGAGTTCAAATCCCACGTTATTGATTCTAAGGCAGTTAATGAACGGTGGTGTGCGATCCCTATAAAAGCTAAATTCTTCAAAACCTGGCTGATAAATGTTCACGCCCCGGCCGAAGAAAAGGACGAAGAAACGAAGGAAACGTTCTACAATCACCTGGAGAGACTAGTCGCCTACAAAAGACACAAAAATAATTCTCGGTGATTTCAACGCTAAGGTTGGCAATGAGCTATCGCATCGGGGAACGACTGGATGATATAGCCTCCACGATGAAACAAATGACAACGGCCAGCGACTGATTGACTTTGCACGTAGCAGAAATATAGTCATACGTTCGACTTGCTTCGTACATCCAAGTGTTCATAAAATGACCTGGGTATCACCGGATGGCAACTCACAAAACCAGATCTATCCGTTCTGATCTAACAACGTTGGGCCTCGAGCATACTTGACTTCCGTATATACCGAGGAGCCAATTGTAACTCAGATCATTACTTGATCAAATTAACCTATCGATGTCGTATGTCAAAGGCATATTCAGCGAAGACCAGCCCGCTACAAAAATTTGACATCGAAAGGCTCCGAACGGCGTCTGTTGCCAAAAATTTCACGAAGACCCTCGACAACCAGCTGGCTCCCATCTAATCAGACGCATCTTAAAGACAAGCAACGAGCTCTGGATGGAAGTGAAAGCGGCTATTAAGACCGTGGCAGAACAGACGATCGGCCATCAAGCTCGAGTGCGCCAGAATGCGTTCGACAAAAAGAATCAGGCGTACAAAGAATCCGTAGGTAGGAAAACCAGGACGAAGAGAGAACACTATGAAAATCTCAGAAGACTAGGGAATAAGATAATTAGAATTAAGAAAAGACAATACTATGACGACGAATTGAGAAGTATAGATGTAAGTTTAGCGTGCATACAAAGTAGTGAAAAGCTTGAAAAACGGTTATCAGCCGAAAACGACGCTCTGTCGTGATGAGGCAATATCATCACTGATGAAACCAAGATTAAGGAAAGATGGGCCTCATATTTCAAGAACCTCCTGAATCCTTCTTACAGCTCCAGAACATCGGAGCCTATAGATGTCTGCGGAGAGCTTCCATTGGCCCCACCAACTCTGGATGAAGTTTGTTCGGCTAGTGAAAATATTAGGATGGATGAACTCTGGTATACCAAACGTGGTGATCTCTCAAGTCAGAGTCGGTCAAATAGGTACCTTCCCTCTCCAAACTAAACATACATACAAATCTTTAAACTGTATGCAAAATATAGAAAATACCGATAAAAAGAAATCAGTGCAGCGTGAACGCAAAAAGAAAAATATGAAGACCATATATTTGTTGAGACGCGTTCCCATAAAGGAACGAGCTTCAATTTAGCCTTTTAAATATTAATAATATCCCAACAAAAGCATAAATTTGAAAAAAGGATCAAGTAGGCAATCTTACTGAAAAATTGAGATCTAATGAGTACCAAGTTCCAAAGCGTCTCCTTTAAACATAAACTTTTGTTTTTAATTGTTACATACATATGCCGACATTTAAAGTGTCAATAGATTACACACGTTCTAAACATTTATTATCTACAGTTGGTCAGCGGTCAGTAAGATCATATAGCAAGATGCAGTGGTCTAGTTCATCATATCTTCTTCTTCGTAGCACTACAGCTCATCTCGGGATTTCGTTTCCTGCAATAGCGCCTCCAACTGTCTCGGTCCATTGACCGCGTCGTCCAATTTCGAAATTCGAGCAGCGATAAACTCTTTTCATTGATCATATGTACACATAGTATCCACACTCAACGTAGGCTCCGGTAAAAACCGAAGGGCGTTCACCACGTGCTCCACAGCAATCGATCAGCTGTCTGCACAAGCCCTAATGTAAACAATATATCCGAATAAGACCGGCCCCCTTGAAGCTATCAGGCCCCTGTCAAAATTCAGAAAGTGGGCAACACAGCGTATATTGAATAGTATGTCAATGTACTATGTGAATATGCTATGGTCAAGTTCTAAATGAAGGAGTCAAATCTTCGGAACGTAGTCTATTAACAACTGAAACGTATCTAGTTAGAAATCCGCTGTCCGTGAGTGCAACAATTTTTTTCAAAAGAATGTTGCACGTTTTTTTTGTGGTTGGGAGGCTGTTTATAATTTGTAATATTTAAAAGATCTATTTAAAAGATCTACTATGGAATTTTTTTCAGTAGCACTAAATGCACTGAGATTCCTTTCCACCGAGCAAGGCCTCTTTTTCACGTTTGTGCTTTTTTAGGGATTTAACTTTAAGTCCGCATTATCGGATAAGACTATTTATTAGTTTGAAGCATTCTAGTTTTATTGTTTGAGTATTTACTCTTTCAAAACCTTCCCACGAATGAAAATTATTATATTTTGCTTCACATATAAACAAATGTTAAATAAAATTTACCTGACTATTTGACGTGCGAATAAAGCTTCTCTCTCTTGTCATTACTGGAGCTGGTGATTCCGTTGGATTGATAGCATTTTTTGAGGCCATAACAGTTTGGTTTTGGTTTACAGAATCTTCCATCTTGATGATAAAATTAAAGATTTGATCATAGTCCTCTGAAAAATAATTACACTAATATCAAACTGATTAAATAAAATAAAATTTTTGAAAGCAATTATTACTATTAGCTGTTTTTTTTTGTCTGAAAAGTAGATCAAAAATTTATTTAGGATAGAAGAATAAGTTCAAAAAGTTGAAAATTTATTAAAACTCAATTCAGGATGCCATATGGGAAAATCGATGTATTGGGGTGACAAATAAAGTCAAAAGCGCTTTATTCAATGCTAATCGTTATAAGTTTTCAAAGAATATAAAGAAAATTTCAAACAATAAAAATACAAAAAGATAATGGCTCAAATGGCTCTATAAATTTATCCATTATTAATCCAATATATAATCAAAAAAACAATGTGAGTTTCAATTTAATTAAAATTATTAAATATTTTATGATTCAATTGAAAAAAGGAGAAAAACCGACAACACTTCTTTGAAGTTAATTGTAATATTGGCACAACACTGAGCTTTTATCCTACATCAAATATACAATATTGTAACCTAATTCTAATGAAATTCAATCAAAAACGTTATACTAATACAATGCTATCCAATATTCTTAAGATAAACGTTAAACCTTATCTCGAAACTTAATATTATAAAACACAACAAATACCTATCCTAAGTATTGAAACCTATCTGTGGTTTTTAACATAAAATAACAACAGTAACACAAAATGTAGCAATTATGAGCTGAAACTCAAAACTAAATAACGAAACCAAAACAAAAACGAAAACATTTCCACGAATAATTTAGACATTGTTATTCAGCTGTTACGAACCTATCTACCAGGCATGGATTGTATGTAATATCTCGTCCGTACACTTACCTTCTCAGACGTAAGCCTTCTCTCTTTCCCCTAGTAAAAGATACTTCGTGTTATTTTAATTCTTAAAGTTCTTATTTCTATTAATTCTATTCAGTATAATCTATATAATTGATGGTTATGATGTTGGTGCCGTTGGTTTGCCACCTTGCCTAAGGCGGGCAATGTGTCCCCAGAGAACTGACTTCTTGTTGGGGTTGCCGGTGGTATGATACTCCTGATAGAGAGTATCGAGGACCTTGCGTCGTTAGAACGCTTTCCCGCCTCACAGCTTCTTCGCTGGTATTGGATCTGGTGGGGGAGTGCGGGGCCACTTCCGTTGCCGACGCTGACACTCCTCAAGTCTTCCGGTTTCATCGGTCTAGGACCGCTTGCATTGTTCAAAATTGATTATCTTGAGGCTGCCCAGTAGCGCAGTACTTCGGGACATGGGCGGGAGTAGGACCGGGCACACAAACTTCTGGGAGAATAGTTCCCCGCTTGTAGGCTTCCCACACCTCTTTGAAACTGTCCATATCCAGTTAGTTGAACGGCTGTCATTTTATGGAAAATACAGAAAATAGATTAAAAGTTGTCTACGTTAATTCTAAAGCAGCTAGACCCACATATTGTTAAGGCGATTACCACCGAAATAGTTAGGCGGTTAACGCCAAAGTAGTTTTCAGACGAAGTGAGTTAGTGTAATTATAAGGCGGCTAGGTCCGCATATGATACAGGCGGTTAATGCCGGAATAGCCAAGAGGATTACCTAGTCTAATTCAGCAGGCAATTAACGCCGGAAAAGGCAATTCAATGTCAGTCTAGGCGTTGCTGCCGTTTTAAGTTCTAGCATTGAATTGCCTCTGTCCTTAGAACTACCTGGACTATTCATACTAGGTTTCAAGTTGCTTACGTCTGCATTTTCATTTTTGTAATAGCTAAACTCACGCACAAAAAAAAAAAATGCCTTCACAGAAAGCTATTCATAAAAATGCCTGTGCACTTTCTTATGAGCAAATTGTCTCCACCGTAAAGTTATCTTTGAAACTTTTCATAACAACTCACATACATATGTACATGAGAAAATCATCTTGACCGTAATGTTCTATCACATGTTATCTCTTACGGAACTTCTATCCATAGAATTTTCATTGCAGAGTTTACTTCACGAAACGTCTCTAGTGCATCAACTTTTCGTGTGGAAAAAGTCTTCGATCGCATGATTCATCAAGTTCAACAATACCAAAACAATAATATTATGTATGTACATATGTTACATACATCGCGGCAAGCGTCTTGACCAAGGCATCTTGTGTACGTTATATTGTTTCGAAAGGAATTCTTGTTTATGTTCTGCTGAGTGCAATATGACTCGATTATGGAATACCGACCACAGATGACGTACATAATTGATTTTGAAAATATCTGCATGGGAGTATACATATTTTATTTTTGTTTTCTATTTGAATATTTTGTTTGGGTTTTCTATTTGAATATTTAATTGACTTGGTTATTTTCAGCAGTTGCCCAATATGTTGTTGAGTATTGAATAAATATCTCGGCTAAGTTCGTGAACCAGCTACATATATTGGCCAGAAGAAAACGAAATGCCGGCTATTTTAGACGAAAAATCGTGATATCTGTTCTGACTAAAGCATAGCTCCGATTTGGATGAAATTTGGTACAAAGGTTTACTGATGTATGTGATGAATCGCACAATAAAACATCTAAAGTCAGCTCGTCTGAAACAAAATGGCAGCCATTCAAAGGTCGAGAAACGTGAAAAATTTTGTTGTTGTAGTTGTAAGCAAAGCTTTCAACCTATGTTAATGAAATTCGGTAGTTTGATGAAAACTATAAGTATCTAAAGAATAATGTAACTGGAGGTCAGGTTGCAAAAAACAAAATGGCGGCTAGTTGAAGCTCAAAACTTCAAAGGCTTCTAAAAGTCGCAATTTTGATCCAATGTATACGAAACATAGTTTTAAGACAGAAATTGTTTAGAGCTAGAACTTTGACGTTTTGGTGATCATGCATGAGCAATTTTCAAAATGGCGGCGGTTCAAATATGCGATTTTATACAGATTTTCGTGGCACTCTAGCGGTCACATTTTCCAATGTATTTTGATGAAACTTTTTTTCTCTGTACTAAGTTTTTGTATTATGCAAATACAAATACAATGACTTAACTGTGAAGTATATATAAAGAAGACAATTTTAAGGATACTGTAAGATATTTTTAACAATACCCAGAAAAATTATAAAATCGCGACTTGTCTGTTCGCCCGTCCGTTTGTCGTGCGTCACAGCAAGTTTTCTTGCAAACCACATGAGCTAGAATGAGGAAATTTTGTACGTTGGTCAAAAGTGGCGCCTCTCGAAATTTGCAGTGCAAGAAAATATTTTAAGGTGTTTAGGGGGGTCTCCGTATACAGGGGGTGATTTAAAAAAAAATTTATCTCTGTAGCCCTCTAGCAGCCAAGTTTCTCAACAGATTCCGATGAAACTTGAAATTATAAGCTAATAAGGCAAGTTCATTTAACCTCCAAATTGGATGACGAAAAAAAAGTCAAAAATCTACAGCTTAATATTTTTAGCAGCCGTTTTCAATAAAAATCGGAAATTTTTGTGCTATTCAGAATAAAACTCCAATTCGAATAAGATTCAGCACAGCAGTTGAGACTAATCGATTGATATCTGTGAAAGTTATCAAAAAGCAAACGCTCAAATTCAAAATGGCGGCCCCTGTTGGTTCAGAAAAGAATTGAAAATGTATATATTAATGGCAAGGCAAGTGCCGATTAAACTTTTATGAAATTAACTATTTGAAATATTTAAGCCGACAAGTGATCATCTCTGTGTGGTAATCACTGAGTAATGTGTAAACAGCAAATGTGAGAAGGACGAAACCTGTATTTATATGTTTTTAACAATTTATTACCCGCCGATTTTCAATATGTGGTCCATAATTGTGAAGTCAATTTAATTAGCACAATAGTTGCGCCTCTATAAAGGGTCTCTAAATACGACCGTCGGCAGATTCTTTTTATGTTAATAATTATCCATGTGGTGCTACGAAAATTGCAGTAAGAAGTCTAGTAGTAGGCAAGCCAAATTCTTTTTCGAAATCTTACACTACAAACGAGAAATTTACCTTTCCGGCTGGTGCTGCCAACGGGGATTTTCGGTTTTTGTAAATGAAGGGCATTTTTGTGTATTTTTTTTTCTGTAAGATTTATGAAGTTAGTTTCGTTAAACATTTTGGGCAAACTGTGTTAAATATTATGCTGTGCTATTTTTATACTACTGAATATACAATGAACTTTGTTTGTATTGTATTGTGTATTGTTTTGTTTTGATTTGAATTCATATATGGAGCTAATCATTTTTTTCTTGTTTTTACAACCTATGTTTTTGTTGGGTGCAATTAATTTGCTAAGAGCAATGGTATGTCTATGCATCTCTATTATTACAATGTATATTCGTATATTTATTTTTGTAGTCAGAACTTTTTTTTGTGTTTATGGTATTGATTTACTTTAGTTATAATTTATATGTTTTTCTTTTTTAGGGTTTTGTACTAAAATACAAAATCCTATTAAAATCGGTACCTGTGGCCGTCTGTCTGTCCGGTCGTCCGTCAGTATGTCACACCAGTTTTTCTTCATCAAAATTTTTAGAAAAGTCGAAAGTTATGACTACTTGAATGTTTTGGATTGGAAAAAATTTCAAAGAGTCTTAAGGGGATCTCCTCATATAGGGCAGTGACCCCTAAAAAAGACTATTTCATCGAAAATGGTCAAATGAAGCACTCATATATATATATATATATATATATATATATATATATATATATATATATATATATATATATATATTTATATATAGTAGCTAAATATATATGCGTGTACACATATATATATATATATATATATATATATATAGCTAAATATATATGCATGTATATATATATATATATATATATATATATATATATATATATATATATATATATATATATATATATATATATATATATATATATGTATATAGCTAAATATATATGCATGTATATATATATACATACATATATATATATATATATATATATATATATATATATATATATATATATATATATATATATATATATATATATATACATGTATATATCTATATGTATAGATACATGTGTTTATATATATATAAACATAAAGTTAACTCCGCAATTAATCTCAACAAATTTACTTAAGAAGATTCTTCTTAACTGTATTACTCGTTCACGTTTATTTGATACCCATCGCCTTTGTTTTTAGGTAACTATGGCACATAATTTCCATGAAAGTGTCATGAAAATTATACCCTTTAGCTCAATGAAAACTAACCTATGCATTTTCTTGATGATCTTTAAAGTTATGATCAGTTATAGAAGGAAATGTATCGTCTTTTAAGGTTGCGATTCTCGCCGGTCTTCAGCATGGAAATCACTAATTTTAGATTTCTGGGCATATAATGTATAATATTAACCAGAAAGTAACGAATCAACTCTATAATTTGCAATCATTTAATCCTTATTATTTCTTCGGGGAATTTCATAAATCATATGTGTAATCTTTACGTCTAAGCATGCACGAAGAATCCTTTGCCAAGTTTATCAGTAAGCAAAGAATGAATGCGGAAGAGAAAAGCATCCTGATATTTTCCTCTAAATAATAATGAATTGTATTTATGCTTCATTTAAAATTAATTTATTGGTTATTTCCGATAAAAATGATTGACTAAAATGTACCGTTTGTGCAGAAAATTATGGATACTGATCATTGTTTTCTTCTGTCACCAAAGAATACGGTATCTCCTTCAAATCGAGACCCTGTTGAGATTTACAGAGGACGCATCACCGAAAACTCCGGCTTCAGTGAATATCACTGACGTAAATAACCAGACACAATAACTTACTGAGCTGTCGGCATAATTCACCGTTGGTAGTCGAGTAGGGTGTCGTTGGAAAGGTCTTAATGAGATCTTTTCAAAACAAGTCTTAAAATTACCGTATCAGTACCGTGGGGGGCAGGGGAAGGGGAAATGTACGAATTTTTCGCGTATCCCCCCTCGCGATTGGACACCTTTCATTCGAAAAATCTGAAAACAATCATGAATGTAGGCCTTTATGAGTACAACAACAAAAAATACGTGAGAAGTCGAAATTCACTCAACTTTGTTAGTAATAGTATGATTTATCGATCTTATGTTTTCTTAAATTAAATCTTAACGGCACCCTTAAATTTAACCAAATTTGGTAAACAAATGACTATTCATAAGATTGACCTATCCTGCAAGTTTTATAAAGATCGAATTGTATTTAACAAAGTTATAGTGATTTGAATTTTCCTGTATTATTATGGAGCAATATGCGCTGTATTACTATGGAAACATATGGCTATGGAACAATATGCGCTTTTTATCGACTCTGACACTACAGGTTTTCTAGGATTTGCATGAAAGTTTCAGGAATGATAGGTATCATGAATATCTTTGAGAATTGGTTCAACTAGTGATATCAGCAATCGTAAAACAAAATGGCGGCTGTTTTAAATGCGAAGATTGAATAATTTTGAGATATTTTTCCCCAACTTCAACGTTTAAGCTTCATGCTTTTAACACTTGATTCAGTTTAATGAATGACTGAAGATAAGTGCCTACAATTAATACTCATAGGTGAAATAAGTCGAGAAGTCAGGAGGGAGCTCCTAACAGAAGGGCTTTGTAACCACTCTAAGGTTCGAAAAAAAATGCTGATGCCATGAGTCGATGATTACAGCACAGGAGAGTGACGAACCTTACAAAATATCCTAACACTCTGTAAGTTTGAAGAAATTCCTATCATATTCACGAAAGTTACATCTATTTCTCCAATTACAACAACAATAACACACTATTTTGGTATGTTATGGACTTTCCATCGAACCAGACACTGTAGTTTTGATTTGATCTTCTTAAAGTTTCCAGATAAAATCAATGACATAAATGCTTTTGGGGTTTCATGATTTGAGAAATTTTTGTTAGTTGAAAATGGAGAAACAGTGGATTTCTTGATTTGATTCGTTGCTGGTGATTGCATTTTGTAAGTTGAGTACAAAACCCTTCTGACATGAGCGTAGGTCTGTCTACCCAACTTGTTAGCGTTACAACTCACCGAAGATGTATTTATATGTCTTACGGAAACCTGTTTAAATAGTAACATCTTAAACTCGGAAATATTCCTTCATTTTGATATGTACCGTTGTGACAGGGACTTAGCCTCTGCAAATAAAGTAGATGGAGGTGGTGTTCTTGTAGCTGTTGGTAATACAGTGCGTAGCTCTCTTTGTGCTGATTTTTGCTTTTCCCGTGTTGTGGATTGTGTGATTGTCAAGATCTTTCTTCCTAACAATACATCTTTATTAGTTTCCTCTGTCTACAAACCTGGTAACTCTCCTTTGTATGTGTTTGAGACATTCTTTGACGAGTTTTCCTCTTATGATTTATTGCATCATCCGCAATCTTTAATTCTAATATGCGGTGATTTTAATTTGGGAACAGTGCAATGGACGAAGAACCTTCCTTTCTTCGTTTCATCAACCGATGCATCTTCTTTATCCCTCTCCTCGGTTCTATCACTCTGTTCACTATCGCAATTCAATAATATCCCTAATGCTATTGGTCGGGTACTTGACCTTGTTCTTTCTAACTTTTCCCTTAACTGTCTATCTGTTTCCACTGCATTAAATCCTCTAGTGAGTATTGATAGTCATCATCCGCCATTATCGCTCGATCTCTCCATTACACCTTTGTCAAGTCGTACTTTTGCTTCTTATCCAAAATTCAACTTCTTCAAAGCAAACTACGAAGCTTTAGCCTCCGAGCTGAGCTTGGTTGACTGGCAGGAGTTTTTTGATAATTTGGAGTGTGAAGAAGCTCTGAATAAGTTTCAAATTACCTCTATGAGTTGATTAAACATTTCACACTGTAATGAATCATGCGACGCCGCTGGCTACCACTACTAACACACTTTGCTGCCAGGTGGCTTGTCATTTCAAGTTGGTTGCGACGAGCGCACATCCCACGTCAATTTTGTCGTGGGATGTCAAGAAGATTTGACAGCCACATGGGAGGAAAGTGTGGAAGTCGTGGCCGTCACACAGGAAGAAGAACTCTCCCACAAATAGGTCATCACTGATATCCATCGACTATTCCAAAAGTAGTAAAGATATCAGAAATTGGAATTGGTAAGTCGGTGAATGCAAAGTTTGTTTTTCCGCTTCGAGTAAAATAACGTTCTGTGATATTTAGGTTAACCGCGGACATCATCAATCAATCCATGCAGAGATGCGCAAATGCGATGGATGCCCGTATTTGCCTAGATTAAAGTGCCGCATTAAACAACAACCGGACAATACGAATGGGCGATTGCCTGCCGGAATGTATCCCCAATTTGGAGTCAGTAGTTCTTACTGGGAACAATATTCAAGAGTTGGGCAATTTGGAACCACTCACGCACCTCAAAAAGCTGGAAACATCGTGCTTCCTTGTAAACACCGTATCTACAAAGCCATATTACAGTGAGTATGTTGCATATAAGTTAAATCCGATCCAATCTGAAGGACTTATGAAGTAAACTTGCCACTAATGTAAAGAACGATAACATGTCGGAAGTCCCGCGGAAGAGTTCTTTAGTTGATATTGGGGAAAAACATGAATTTATTGTTGCGTTTTCAACGAAATTCGAGCGTTTCCATAATCCTAGGTATATACATGTCATGTATGAAAATATGATCAACATAGACGGTGCAAGTGAAACATCTTGATCGAAAGAAAAATGTTTACGATGATATCCATAGTGTGTGTAGAAGTGATATATTCCGTGGAACGTAGAAACGGGGTAAAGTAACAATGAGAACAGTTTCAATTTAGTAATCAAGGACACCCGGTTTATATTATTAGTACCGCAATTTTTAAATAAAACTTTTATAACCGTCAAATTATATTTAATATCATGCAATTACTATTCAATAAAACATAAGCAAATTACAATAATGAGAAAAATGGTGGTGCGAGTGATGACCAAAGGAAAAAAACAAGGTATCATGTATTAAGAGGAGTAGAGATTTACTTAAATTCCCGGTCCAACGATATTCAGTAAGGACTATTCCATTTTTTTTATATGTATGAAATATTGGATGATCTTGCCTACTTACTTTTAAGATCTGAATCAGCACGATAATTTTACCCAATGCAATATTATTTATACTTACGATGAAAGGAAGAAAATATCTTTGTATTTGTAAATTTTTCCAATTAGGAGGCGAAATTGAATTTAATTAAATTCTAAGATATAGCTAGGGAAATCAATTAAATTTGAATCAATTTGGAAGCTTTTCGAGATTGAAAACGATGCGCATAAATTAATATTACCTTTTTATTAATATATCAAAGAAAAAAAAGGAATGAAGAGAAAGACAAAACGCCCCAATAACATAATTATATAAAGCTGTATTGGATTTACACTATGGAAATACTGGCATTAATATATAATCATCCATTGATATGTGAATTAATAACTGGTAAATTTTTAGAAATTTTAATGAAATTAAGAATTTATGACTGTCATATTTGTAATGTTGAAGCTTAATAGTAAATAACTCATAATACAAATAATAATGCAAAATAATTTGAACACTATAATATCTAACAAATAATACTGAGAAATCATACGAACAATCATAATAAATAACCAATAATAATAAGACCTAATACTAAGCATGTTAATGAATACCAAATAATACAAACAATAATAAGGCATAATAGATATCATAATAATAGATAGCAACCAATGATACAAATAACAATACTTGAGATATTGATGAAAGTCAAATTCAGTATTTTTGTGAGTCTTTTTTCTTCTCTTCATACTACAAAATAAAGTACAATAGTGTGTAAACAAACTACCGAGGAAAATTTGTAACCTTTAAAACTGAGAATTCAAACAAAACTATTGAAAATAATTTTTGGGCCGCCACTTAGGTGCAAGAAAGTTAACACTTGTTAACTTTGATTCTTCCAGTTTTTTCTAATTGAAAACTTCCAGTCAATGGCAAATTAAATTTTCCAAATTCGGTCACCTTTGTATAAATTTCAAAAGGAAAGTGTCCTTACGCGAAAATTATCTTCAAAGTAATTTTTAAAAGAGAAATTGAAGGTTTATATCGGAGGTATATGAACGTACATGAATTGATTTCCTACATTACTTGCAGTGAACGAGGCGGTTCAATGAACGTAGTTGCTAAATAGTACAATCTTTTTAAGAATTAACAAAAAGTTTTATATTATATCCCTAAAACATTGCTAACTATACCCTATTATTGTTTACATAAGGTTGTAAATAATTTTTGTTAGAAACCAGTAAGGAATTTGTTCGATTAACTATAAATTGAACAGGTCACGAATTAAGTATTGACATGCAAGAAATAAAAATAACAAAATGAATTGTTAAACCAAAATAACGACTTTCCTTTCCAGTGGTTCTTCTTTTCAGCGGGAAATAAGGTGCAGGGTAGGTATGCCGTCGCAAGGGTAGGGTTTGAGAAAATCCGCTGAGGTCGGTTTCGCGTCGCGCGCGGTACGCGGTACCTTTGTTGTGTTGCCTTTTTATTAGAGTAGCTTTCGTCGGGTTGAGTTAACGTAGTATACTTTTCGGTACCGCGTCGGAAATTTGGGAACGCGAAGTAAAAATTAGATTTTGTTCTTTGACTGATTGATGAAGAAATACGGAGTAGCGTAAAATAGGTTTCCTCTCCTTATGGTTTTGTTTTGTGACGCGTTTGAAGACGGGCATGTATTGGTGGCTGAATATTGTAAGTGAGCGTAACCCATTCGGAGACCCGCGACCGAAATCCTCTCCGATCTAGCTGGCCGACAAGCAGCCACCGCCTGAATGGGTTACGGTGCACGGATTGGTTGACCGGTTGGTACTCAGACTTAACGTCTAGAACCGATGAGAGGTCGGTTCCGCGTTCGCACGTAGACGTAAAATCATTACAAATGGCACCCAACGTGGGGCCCAAAACATCCTAAGGGGATAAGAGATTCGCGTCTTCTGACGAGTTGGTCCTTTACGGAGGATGTAAGGTACTTTGGTACTCGAGCCTCACAAACAGGAGCAGTGGAGTTGTGTGATACACACTAGCAGTCGCTTCACGTGAGTTGTAGCTTCCGCTCTCCTTTGTTTGATTTTTTTTGTTCGCGACAGAATTCTTCCGATGTGTTGTCCCAGGGTAACCCCTGTAAGGACCTTCTATTTGCTTGATGGAACTGTCAGCCAGATGGGGTTTCTCCTGTCGGCCTGGACTCTCAAGAAAATAGAAGGCTACCTTGCCTTTATGTCGCAGAAGGATTCTACTTATTTTGTATGCGTGATAGACGAGTGGTATCGGTTCAACGTTCGGTGGCGTATGCTGGAGTTGCGAAGCCCGGAATGCTCACACGCGTTGGTAATTTTGACCGCGTACTAAGCTGTTACGGTAGCTCTACCACTTGTCTCGTCGAGTCATTTAACGTAGTTTAGAGACGGTTTTTGTGATGTATGTGGGTTTAGGGGATAAATTTTGTAAATCGACCGAAAGCACCCTTTCTTCGGCAGACTACCACGCACTCTTATTTCCCTTTGGAGGAATCGACTGCTGCAAAGGAAAGTGTGTATTAAAAAATTTTTTTTCCTATTTTACCGAAATAGCTCGCCACTATCGGCCACTAATTTATTTCTAAGCTTTCACATGTAGTAGGAGTAATTTACCTTTCATTTGTTTAGTAATACCCATTGCCAACACACATATTAAACATCAACATGGCGACAAAGCGGACCCCAGATAAGCGTTGGACCAGATCCAAAACGGTCCAACCAGCTAACTGCGGGATCAGCTTCGAAGACGTAGTGGAGGGCTTACACAGCGTGCGATTGGAGTGCGGACACCTTTTCCATCGTGCCTGTGTCCAACAGCTCCTCCTCACGTCCGAGCTTTGCCCACTATGCCGGCGACCCATAGAGCGGACCGCCGTAGACGTCCCCCTCGGAACGCCCGTCCCCACGCGTGGAGCAGTGGCGAAAGGTGTTCCAGATGCCGAACCGCCCCAATCACTGATGGGCTTGCAAGGAGCCGTGGGCGGTGAAGTTCCTGCTGCAGTTGTCGCGTCCGAGGTTACACCCGCGCCTTCCACGCACTCCATTGACACCCTCGTGGCGTTAATGCGAGATATGTCTGAGAGGATTGGCAACTTGGTGGGAAGGCTCCAGAACCTCCCCATGAGCCAACCACCCAGCCGCGTGAGAACTCCGCTTGGCTGGGACCCCAATCCCAGTGTGGCTATGCCCCACTCTCGACTGTCTGATCAATGGGCCCTACCTCCAAAAAACTCGGGAATGGATCCCAGAGCTCCCGAGTATATACCACGACACAGCACCGCACCTCCGTTGGTACTTCCAGTCCCCGAAGCAGTTCCTTACGACAGGTCAATCGAAGATGCGATTCCCCCCGGGAACGCATTGACACCTTTCCGAGACCCGACGCCTCGTATCATGGAGAGTTGGAGCCTGAACTTCACGGGTTTCAACGCGATGATATCAGCGGACCGGTTCCTTTTCAGGATTCAGGCGTTAGTATCCAGCACCTTGGGAGGTGATTTCTCGGCCTTCCTCCGGCATGCACATCTTTTGTTCAGCGGAGATGCTGCCGACTGGTACTGGAGTTTTAAGGAGTCGACGCCACGTCCCACTTGGAATTCTTTCAGTGCAGCTTTCCGCAATCGATTTGATGATGGCTTCACTGAGAGAGAACTAAGGGAACAGATAACGAAACGGAAACAAGGCGCTCACGAACCGTTCGACCAGTACTACACAAGTATAGTGAGATTGAGCACTCGCTTGCGAACAACCATGCCCGAGGACGAACTGGTAGAAATTATCAGAGAGAATATGCGTTGGGAGCTTCAGAACAGCCTTCTGCATTTTCCCATCAACACCATACAGGGATTGCGCCTCCATGCCCGTAGGCAAGAACAACTGGATGAGCGGCGAGGTACCTTCCGTCCACAACCTCGCATAACGGGACCAAATCCCCGAAATCATCACACCGCGGAGTTGATGGCAGCGGACCACCTACTTGCTGACCCAGTACTAGTACCGAGGAGCGGAGCACGACAGGAGCTTGAGGACCCAGCAATGATTGATCGACCCTCCCTTGAAGCAATTACAAGCCCGACGGTCTGTTGGAACTGCCGACAAACGGGGCATCGGTTCTATGCATGTCCAGCGGAACCGACGCTCTTCTGTCACCGATGAGGGAAGGCCGACACGTACACACCTGATTGCGCAAATTGCAAATTGCGAAAAAACTTGCCAGCGAGTGCCGCGACCACCCGTCGGCACTCCTAAAACCCGGACGAACCAATGCTGATCCCATCACTAGCTATGACCAAGCCCCAGGCATGACTCCAATTCTGCTGACTCGCACCGCCAAACACAGTTCTCCCGAAGTTCCACAACCGACGCCATCCTTTGTCAAGGCCAACGCGCAGGGAAATGATAGCGAGGCAAAAGTTCCTTGGCATGTCAAACCGTTCCACGTCAGACTGCGGAATTATTTGGCTACTCGACAGCGCATCTTCCATGAGGAGTTGGCTACAACTGTCCCACCGCGAAGAAAGCGAGCCACGCGTCGGATGCGGAGCTTCTGGAGAAGGGTCAGGCAGTTGAGGAAGGTGCTGAAGGACATACACTTAGACGAATTATTGAGGGATGACGTTCGACTATATGCGTCAGTACACCTCCTGCAAAAACGTTTGTCAGGTTTAGTCGATACGGGAGCCAGTGTGAATTGCATATCAGCCGATTTTGCAGGGGAGGTACTGGCAATGCACGCGGACCAAATCCACCATTTTACCACCGGGTTAAGCACGGCGGACGGAACTCGTCACTCTGTAGTGGGAAAAATTACGACGGATGTCACCTTTAAAGGAGTAACTAAACCTCTGGAATTTTACATCATACCTCAATTAACCCAGAATCTTTATCTAGGGGTGGATTTCGTTCGAAAATTTAACTTGGCCCCGGCACTGTTTTCCGGTACGACCCTGGAGTCCGTCACCACAGTTCCTGACCAAACTCAAACCAATCACTTATTACGACATACACTGGATGTGAATCAGCAACTGCGTCTTGATTCGGCTATATCGGCTTTTCCATCGCATGAGAAGGAAGGTCTCGGGCGGACGGCACTGGTATTACACACTATAGATGTGGGGGATGCTAAACCCATAAAACAGAGACATTTTGCCATATCTCCGGCGAAGGAAAAGTTGTTATATGCCGAAGTTGATCGAATGCTAGCATTAGGCGTGATCGAAGAATCGCAGAGCGCGTGGGTTTCCCCGGTCACCTTAGTTGTCAAGCCAAACAAGGTTCGGCTATGCTTAGATGCCAGACGCTTGAACGCCGTCACTGTCAAGGACGCTTACCCTCTGCCGTTGATTGAAGGCATTTTGAGTCGGTTGCCTAAAGCCCATTTCATCACGAGCTTAGACCTCAACGACGCCTTCTGGCAAATTCCTTTAGACCCTGGCTCAAAGGAGAAAACAGCCTTCACAGTCCCAGGTCGGCCCCTGTATCAATTCATGACCATGCCATTCGGATTGTGCAATGCCCCTCAAACAATGATGCGCCTTATGGATAAGGTGATACCACCTCATTTACGGCACCAAGTTTTCGTGTACTTGGACGATCTGCTGCTTATAACCGAGACCTTTAACGAACACATCGACCTGCTTCAGGAGGTGGCTCTACACATCCGGAGGGCAGGGTTAACCATCAACATACAGAAGAGTCAGTTCGTGATGACGGAGGTGAAGTATTTAGGTCACATCATTGGGCATGGCAATATCAAAACCGAGCCGGACAAGACTCAAGCGATTGACGTTTTTCCATTACCCAAGACCACCATGCAATTACGCCGATTCCTAGGCTTATGCGGATGGTACCAGCGTTTCGTACGGGACTATGCCACCATTACCACTCCTTTGACCGACATGCTGCGTAAGGGACGTAAGTTCGTCTGGGAAGAGCCCAGCTTGCGAGCCTTGGAAGAGCTAAAGAAGAGTCTGACTACAGCCCCCGTACTGCACAGCCTGGACTTTGACAAACCGTTCTCAATCCATTGTGACGCGAGTCAACATGGGGTGGGAGCAGTCTTAGTCCAGGTTGCACAAGACGGCGAGGAGAGACCTATAGCCTTCATGTCCCACAAGCTGAACCAGGCCCAGCGGAACTACACGGTCTCGGAACAGGAATGCCTGGCGGCTGTGCTGGCAGTGAAACGTTTTCGAGCATATGTAGAAGGACATCCTTTTGAAATCGTCACTGATCATGCGTCACTGAAATGGCTGATGAGCCATACGGATCTCCACGGCCGCTTGGCCAGATGGGCCTTGAAATTACAGGCGTTTGACTTCACGATAAGACACCGCAAAGGAAGTCAGCACGTGGTACCAGACACACTATCAAGGATGTTCGCCCCTGAAGGAGCCGAGTTGGCCCAGGAGGACGACAGCCCCCTATGGATCGACTTGGACCATTCCGTCTTCAAGTCAGCATGTTATATCCAACTGATGAATACGATTCAGGACCAGTTGCCACAGCTGCTAGAGCTACGGGTGACGGAGGGATTTATATACAAGCGGACGAGACACGCCTCCGGAGACCACATTCAAGAAGAGGAACAGTGGAAGTTATGGGTGCCCGAAGAACTGACAGGCGAATTGATTGAGCGGGCTCATGACCACCCATTGAGTGCACACGGCGGTTATGGTCGTACGCTTCGGCGACTGAAGACTAACTTATTTTGGCCTAAGATGGCGCAGCAAGTGAAAAAGTACGTAGCCACTTGTGAGCTGTGCAAATGCACTAAAGCGCCCAATACTGTTCTTCGGCTTCCGATGGGAAAATTCGAACTACCGGAGCGGGTGTTCCAGCACCTGTATATAGATCTCATCGGTCCGTACCCTCGCTCGACTTCGGGATACACGGGAGCTGTCGTGGTCCTGGACCACTTGTCCAAATTTCCGATTGTGGAACCCCTTCGAAACCTGCACACCGGCTCCATTGTCAGTTTTCCTGGAAAATCGTGTTTTCCATATATTTGGAGTACCGGAGAAGCTGGTCTCCGACAACGGAGTTCAGTTCACCTCGTCTAGATTCCGAGAATTAATGGAAAAGTATGGCATTACGCATCAGCGGACTGCCGTTTACTCCCCGCGGTTGAACCGCACCCTCATAGCCGCCATTCGGGCCTACGTCCAACCGGATCAGAAGGATTGGGACCGCAGGATTTCCGCCGTCACCTGTGCCCTGCGTTCGTCTTATCACTCCACCACAGGCATCTCCCCATACTTTGCCGTGTTCGGCCAGCATATGATCTGCCACGGAAACTCGTACCGGCTATTGCGGCAGTTGAAAGGTCTGGAAGACCCAATGGTTGTGCTGGAGCCGCACGAGAAACTCCAAATTCTACGAGAACAAATCCAGGAGAGGATTGAAGACAGTAGACGGGTGGGGGAGGAGCGGTACAATCTGCGATCCCATCCTTCTGGCTTCAAGGCAGGCGACGAAATCTACCGACGGAATTTTAGACAAAGTGAAGCAGGTCGGCATTACACTGCCAAGTTAGATAAGAAGTTCGTGAAGTGTCGAGTCTTACAAGTTTTAAGTCCCACGCGGTACCTCATTGAGGACATGTCCAGAAAGGAGCTGGGAGTCTACCATGCCAAAGACCTACGACGCTGAGAGAAAAAGAAAAAAAAAACATCATGGGGCCAAGCAACGTTTCCTTCAGTCTCCCCATGCCTGGTAGGCATCGTGGACACTGCCCTGTAATGAATCATGCGACGCCGCTGGCTACCACTACTAACACACTTTGCTGCCAGGTGGCTTGTCATTTCAAGTTGGTTGCGACGAGCGCACATCCCACGTCAATTTTGTCGTGGGATGTCAAGAAGATTTGACAGCCACATGGGAGGAAAGTGTGGAAGTAGTGGCCGTCACACAGGAAGAAGAACTCTCCCACAAATAGGTCATCACTGTGTAATGATATCCGACAGTCATTCATTCATTAGAGTGATATTCATTACATTGATACCCGATCAATCTAATGAGTATCACCCAGAACTAAATAGAAACACACGTAATGATATCAACACAAGGTAACAATTCATTCATATATTAAAATGATATTCATCACATTAATACTAAATCAATGTGATGAATATCACCCACATTTCACTTGACCTAATGCAATAAATTTCACTTGACTTCGAAAAGTATCAAGTGAACATAAACATTAAAATGTAACGAATGTAACATGGATCTCACCATAGAAATACATTCACTGATAACGTGTGAATGAAATCTCGTGTTCCCTTTGGCACGCGACGATTGAACGTATGGGCTAGTAAAGATGATTCACGTACATTGCTTGAGGTGTGAACTGAAGTGGTGTTCCCTTTGACACACGACACTTGAGTTTATGGTCAAGTAATAATGAATCATGTGAGTTCATATGCATGATATTTTGTATACTCGAACGTGTCGTCGTTCTGAGTAATAAATTAAGAATTGGGTCATCTTAGTAATAATGTATGACCAATAAATTTCATATTTTTGTTTAGCTTGTAAGAAACGAAATTGTATATAAACCAAAGGAGTTATGAAAAATATATCAATTATTGATCATACGCGTTAGAAGGAGTTTCTTTAAACGAATCGCTGCGAGTTTGTAGCGAATATAAACTATTTACTTTGCTGCTAACTGTAGCAAGTTAAAGTTTAAAATTTAGTAACCATGGCGTTAATGGAATTAAAGATTCCACGCCAGAAATCTCTGCGGCCTAGCCGCTTGGATAAGTAGGTACCCTACCAGTTCTGGATTTTATATTAGAAATTTATATCTTGTTCTAGAGAGGAACGAGATAAAATATATCCGATAAAACCAGACATATTTTATGGCAATCCTGCCCTACCGAACTTTGAAGAAGAGGATGCGATTAATGAAGGACTATCAGAAGAGGATAAGCACGTTATTAATGAAGTGTTTGAGAAATTAGTGAAACAAGCGGAGGAATACAAACCGATGTCCGTGAAGAAGATTGAGCAGCCAGCACCACCTTATGTACCTACAAAGATAGGCACACCTGACTACAGAGGACCTAAGCCTCGCAGTATTGAGCGTTATCAGCAGAAGAAAATCAACAAAGAACAGGATATTGAAGCAACGATTCCGAAGAAGCGTCGACCGAGAGGAGGTAGAAGAACGAAATTAAAGCGTGAACGAGCAGAGCTTCACAGAATAATCCGGATATCAGTTGGGGAGCAGAAGCAGCGGTTACAGCAGAAACTGTTAGAGCTAAAGCCGGAACGAAGGTACTGGAAGCAATATGGGGAATAGCTGTTCTGTGCAAAGTACGTTCGTGGAGCAGTATCAACAATCGTTCGTGACGACGGGTGCATTCACTATAGGATTAATTATATTTTACTTCTACAACAAACATAATAAGAATTACGTTGTTAAAAGATTGAATAGGAATATAAATGTGTAATTAAATGCATATAGAAATGACCATAAAGTTAAATTGATAGTTATCTTTATTTTTTTTGAATTTTGGCATCTTATTATTGATTTATGGAGCAGTTAGAACTGATTGTGCTTGAAAATGAAAGGATCCTTAGCAACTTGAAGAAATGTGCAAAAAGTTTGTATACATTTGAGACTCTTCACGCAAAATTAGAAGAATTGAAAGTTAGGAGAGAAAGGTTCAATAATACCCTTAAAATTTGTAGTGAGGAAGACTCTAGAATATTAGATCTAAAATTAAAATTCAGGGCTCAATTGTCAATCTTAGAAGGAGAAATCTGGCTACAGCTGAGTAAACAAGGATACTCTATAGAGACAGACACTAAAGAAGAATCCATTAGCGAGGATTTAGAATTGAGTTTACCATTTCTCGAGGAAAACTTTACGATGGCTGATTTTAATCTAGAAACGGCTATGAAGTTGATCCCTGTCTTTGATGGCAAATATAAGGAATTAGATCCTTTCCTTAAAATTCTGGAAATTTTACACGCAACTTTATCAGCTAATGCAAAAACTAGCTTAATAGACTTTGTTGTAAATGTAAAATTGAGTGCCACCGTCAGACTTTCTTTGGCCAACACTTCGGTTTCCACTTTTGACTCTTTGAAATTAGAATTACAGAATCGTTACAAAAGTAACAAAACAGTTCCACAAATCCACACACTTTTGAGAGGCACTTACCAAAAAAAATCTTCCGTGAGCGCTTACAAAGACAAGATTCTGAATTTAGTTGATGAACTTAATCAGCTACAAATTCAGGAAATAGGTAGTCAAGTTTCCGCTAACGAGAAGAAAATAATAACGCAAATGAATGACACCTACGCATTGACTGTTTTCAAAAACGGACTAGGTGATCAGCTAAGAAGCACTATTTTCTCGGCAAGACCAAAAAGCTTTGCTGAAGCCGTGTCTCTTGCGCAAGAACTGGAAAATGCAGAGACGCAAGCTACCAATAGCGTGATGCATTTTACTAACGGCTCAGATAGAAAAGGTAAAAAGCAAGGCAACCGCTATAAGAAAAACAGAGGTCGAAGATATAATTCAGATAATAATGATGCGAATAGCAATCGCAATTATAATAGTAGCAACAACAATGGTGGTAATGGTAATGAAACGAACACTCGTTACCAAAGTAACCAAAACAATAGTTATTATAGAGGTCGTGGAAGTAATAGAATCATAGGAATAATTACAATAATGAACGAAGAACTGTACACGTTGTTACCGATCAGGGAAACGTGCAAGGCTCCGGAGAGGATTTTCAGAACCTCCCGGATCAGTAAGTTCAAAACTAGAGAGAAAAATATTTAGAATCACTGAAAACTGTACAAATTTTGTAAGAATCTATAATTGTAATTCAGGTAGATATCTCTTATTTTTAATCGACACCGGAGCAGATGTGTCAATTTGTAAAGAAAATATTCATTTTAACTTAGAGAACACGTTAGATACTAATAATAAAATTAAGTTAACCGGCATTACCAAAGAGATAACTACATCTCTGGGTACAACTAATCTTGACTTAATGATTGGGAATTATAAATTAAAAGAACCATTCCACGTTGTGCAAAGCAATTTCCCAATAAGCACGGATGGAATCATCGGTAGAGACTTAATGGTCCATTATTTATGTAAAATCGATTACGAAACGTTTACAATAACCTTCAACGTGAACGATGAAGTTATCATACTACCTATGGACACACGAAAACAGGAACATTCACAGCTAAATATTTCAGCAAGAACTGAGATGATTGTCCCTGTTAATATAGAAGTTTCTGAGGATAGTATTATCCTTAACACAGAAATAGAAAAGGGTGTTTTTGTAGGAAATACTATCATACCTGCAAAAGGGGTTCGACACGTAAAAATATTGAACACTAATGACGAAGACATCGTCATAAGGAACTTTAATGTTGAAGTAGAACCGTTAAAACACTATAACATTTTTAAGTGGGAAAAACAAAGATATACCAAAGACAGATTCAAGAAACTTATAGAGGTTATGAACAAAGACATTCTCGACAGACCCGCGATGCATAATTTACTTGAGATAATAGAGAATTTTCAAGATGTGTTTCATTTGGATGGAGAAAAATTAGAAACAAATAATTTTTACAAACAGAGGTTACAGACCGTAGATAAAAATCCGGTTTATATTAAAAATTATAGATTGCCACAATCCCAAAATGAACAGATCCTACAACAAGTTAAGGACCTTGAAACAAATGGCATCATTGAACCATCGATAAGCCCATACAACTCACCTCTTTTGGTAGTACCAAAAAAGAGTGCAGATGGAAAGGCTAAATGGCGACTGGTTGTGGATTTTAGACGACTTAACGACAAAATTGTCAGCGACAAGTTTCCTTTGACGAGACTTGAAGACGTCTTAGACAAGTTGGGTAGAGCAAAATACTTCTCTACGCTGGATATGACTAGCTCTTTTCATCAAATTGAACTTGAGAAAGAGTCTAGACCATTGACGGCATTCTCCACCAGTGATGGACACTATCAATTTAAAAGATTACCATTCGGATTGAAAATTTCATCAAATAGCTTTCAAAGGATGTTGACTATAGCTCTTAGTGGCCTAAGTCACGAAGCATTCCTGTATGTTGATGACATTATAGTATTCGGTTGCAGCATCAAACATCATAATGACAACCTTCGTAAAGTATTACAAAGACTGCGTCAGCACAATTTAAAATTAAATCCGGAAAAATGCCAATTTTTGAGATCAGAGGTAGTATACCTGGGTCATTTGATAACCAATGAAGGAATCAGGACTGATCCAGCTAAAAATGATACTATCAAAAACTACCCTGTCCCGAAAAATGCAGACGAAGTCCGCAGATTTGTGGCTTTCTGCAATTATTACAGGCGTTTTATTCCTAAATTTGCTGAGACGGCGAAGTGTTTGAATGCTTTACTAAAGAAGAATGCAACATTTAGCTGGACTGAAGAATGTCAGAATGCATACGATACTTTGAAGAGAAAATTGATAGAACCTCCAATCCTTCAATATCCAAATTTTGACAAACCTTTCATATTAACGACTGATGCTTCTAACTACGCGTTGGGCGCAGTCCTATCTCAAGGAGAAATTGGACAAGATTTACCAATTTCTTATGCAAGTAAATCTTTGGCTAAACACGATATTAATAAACCTATTATCAAAAAAGAGCTCTTAGCCATACATTGGGGCATAAACTTCTTTAGACCCTACCTCTACGGAAGGAAGTTTGTGGTTGTGACCGATCACAGACCACTGGTATCTTTGTTTACACATAAAAATCCTTCATCGAAACTTACTAGAATTCGTGTTGACCTGTCCGATTATGATTTTTCGATTGTATATAAACAAGGTAGTATGAATACCAATGCTGATGCATTATCAAGGATCGAGCTAGACTCTGATACCTTAAAAGCAATGATACCTCCAGAAAATGATGAAACTGCGAAGAAGAAAATATTAGCTATTACCAGGCAAATGGCCTCTGAAAATGAAAAGAAGATAGTCGGCGACGAGGGCACCCAGACACCGATAGAACTTGATCAACTCTATTGTTGGGATTGCACGAGTTTGTCAGACATCACCGGTATCATGAAATTAAAATTTATTCTGCGTAGAGAAAATAACAGAGAAAATAACAGAGAAAATAAAGTTTCCATTATACGTACAAAAGATATTATAGAAGTGCACTGTAGCGATATAACTGATGCGAAATCCGTCTCCATCAAGAATGCTACCACAAGAGATAAAAATAATGAGACAATTGGCGATAATCCATATCCGAAACTCGTTTCGATTTTGGAGAAGCTAATGAGATTCGCGAATCAAGAATGTATAAATAAACTCTCATTATCTTGTGAAGACATTATTTTTGAGTCTATAGACAAAGTAATGTTTAAAAGAATATTTAATATGTTGCAACATAAAACAAGTACGCAAAAGAAACTTCGAATCATGATATACAAACCACCAACTAAAGTAACAGATAAAACAAACCAAAAGAAGCTAATAGAAGAGTATCACAACTCACCGCACGGAGGACATCTTGGGGTTCGCAAGACATTGCTAAAATTAAAACAGCGATATAAGGTTAAGGTTCACATAAGAAATTGTGCAGCATGTCAGACTAATAAACAAGTAAGACATACAAAAGAAAGGATGGTCAAAACTGACACTCCATCAACAAGCTTTGAAACGGTACAAATAGACACCGTAGGTCCATTAAGAATCTCAAATAACTACCGATATATATTAACGTTACAATGCGAATTGGCGAAATTTGTAGTTGCTTTCCCTATAGAAAATAAGGAGTCACAAACAATAGCTAAAGGGCTAGTAGAAGAATTCATATTAAAATATGGACATTTTAAAATACTCAAATCTGATTTAGGGACCGAGTTTACAAATAAACTAATGGGCGATATATGTGAATTGCTAAAAATAAAGCAAATTTTTTCTACTCCATATCATCACCAAACATTGGGTTCGGTTGAAAGAAACCATCGCGTACTTAACGAGTATATGTACTCTTTTGCTGATGACCAGCAATGGGACACATGGATTCCGTACTTCACCTTTGCATATAATACTACACCACATGTAGACACAAATTATACACCATATGAGCTAATTTTTGGAAAACTCTCTTACCTTCCAGATGATTTAATTGAGAACAGGGATAAAGTCTACAATCTTGATGATTATTCAAAAGAGCTAAAGGTTAGATTAAGAACATCCATAACAAAAGCTAGGAACATAATACAGAATGTCAAATCCAAAAGAGTTCAAAATGAAATTTATACAAACCCAATACACATAAACATCGGAGATTTAGTATTAATCAGAAATGAGAATAGAAAGAAACATCAACCTCCTTACAAAAGTCCTTTCAAAGTCATAAACATTGAAAATAGTAATATAATAGTTGATATTAATGGACTCCATAAAGCAATACATAAAGATAGAATAAAAGCATATAACGTTGTATCATAATAAAAACATTATAAGACTTACAAGGATAATTAGAACATTTAATTATAAAGAATTACCAAAATTTTTTTTTAAAGCTAAAGAAAAATATGTAAAATAAAATATATATATAGAATAAATTAAAGATATAAGAAAGAGAATATATATATATATATATATATATATATATATATATATATATATATATATAGAATAATTTAAAAATAATATAAGAATATATATAAACATTGAATAATATGTAAATAATAAAATTTTTTTTTTTTAGATTCGTATTAAGATATAGAACTAAGCTCAATATATTAACACTCATCTTGAGGTTAAGGGTGTAATGATATCCGACAATCATTCATTCATTAGAGTGATATTCATTACATTGATACCCGATCAATCTAATGAGTATCACACAGAACTAAATAGAAACACACGTAATGATATCAACACAAGGTAACAATTCATTCATATATTAAAATGATATTCATCACATTAATACTAAATCAATGTGATGAATATCACCCACATTTCACTTGACCTAATGCAATAAATTTCACTTGACTTCGAAAAGTATCAAGTGAACATAAACATTAAAATGTAACGAATGTAACATGGATCTCACCATAGAAATACATTCACTGATAACGTGTGAATGAAATCTCGTGTTCCCTTTGGCACGCGACGATTGAACGTATGGGCTAGTAAAGATGATTCACGTACATTGCTTGAGGTGTGAACTGAAGTGGTGTTCCCTTTGACACACGACACTTGAGTTTATGGTCAAGTAATAATGAATCATGTGAGTTCATATGCATGATATTTTGTATACTCGAACGTGTCGTCGTTCTGAGTAATAAATTAAGAATTGGGTCATCTTAGTAATAATGTATGACCAATAAATTTCATATTTTTGTTTAGCTTGTAAGAAACGAAATTGTATATAAACCAAAGGAGTTATGAAAAATATATCAATTATTGATCATACGCGTTAGAAGGAGTTTCTTTAAACGAATCGCTGCGAGTTTGTAGCGAATATAAACTATTTACTTTGCTGCTAACTGTAGCAAGTTAAAGTTTAAAATTTAGTAACCATGGCGTTAATGGAATTAAAGATTCCACGCAGGAATCTCTGCGGCCTAGCCGCTTGGATAAGTAGGTACCCTACCAGTTCTGGATTTTATATTAGAAATTTATATCTTGTTCTAGAGAGGAACGAGATAAAATATATCCGATAAAACCAGACATATTTTAACTGATATCCATCGACTATTCCAAAAGTAGTAAAGATATCAGAAATTGGAATTGGTAAGTCGGTGAGTGCAAAGTTTGTTTTTCCGCTTCGACTAAAATAACGTTCTGTGATATTTAGGTTAACCGCGGACATCATCAATCAATCCATGCAGAGATGCGCAAATGCGATGGATGCCCGTATTTACCTAGGTTAAAGTGCCGCATTAAACAACAACCGGACAATACGAATGGGCGATTGCCTGCCGGAATGTATCCCCAATTTGGAGTCAGTAGTTCTTACTGGGAACAATATTCAAGAGTTGGGCGATTTGGAACCACTCACGCACCTCAAAAAGCTGGAAACATCATGCTTGCTTGTAAACCCCGTATCTACAAAGCCATATTACAGTGAGTATGTTGCATATAAGTTAAATCCGATCCAATCTGAAGGACTTATGAAGTAAACTTGCCACTAATGTAAAGAACGATAACATGTCGGAAGTCCCGCGGAAGAGTTCTTTAGTTGATATCGGGGAAAAACATGAATTTATTGTTGCGTTTTCAACGAAATTCGAGCGTTTCCATAATCCTAGGTATATACATGTCATGTATGAAAATATGATCAACATAGACGGTGCAAGTGAAACATCTTAATCGAAAGAAAAATGTTTACGATGATATCCATAGTGTGTGTAGAAGTGATATATTCCGTGGAACGTAGAAACGGGGTAAAGTAACAATGAGAACAGTTTCAATTTAGTAATCAAGGACACCCGGTTTATATTATTAGTACCGCAATTTTTAAATAAAACTTTTATAACCGTCAAATTATATTTAATATCATGCAATTACTATTCAATAAAACATAAGCAAATTACAATAATGAGAAAAATGGTGGTGCGAGTGATGACCAAAGGAAAAAAACAAGGTATCATGTATTAAGAGGAGTAGAGATTTACTTAAATTCCCGGTCCAACGATATTCAGTAAGGACTATTCCATTTTTTTTATATGTATGAAATATTGGATGATCTTGCCTACTTACTTTTAAGATCTGAATCAGCACGATAATTTTACCCAATGCAATATTATTTATACTTACGATGAAAGGAAGAAAATATCTTTGTATTTGTAAATTTTTCCAATTAGGAGGCGAAATTGAATTTAATTAAATTCTAAGATATAGCTAGGGAAATCAATTAAATTTGAATCAATTTGGAAGCTTTTCGAGATTGAAAACGATGCGCATAAATTAATATTACCTTTTTATTAATATATCAAAGAAAAAAAAGGAATGAAGAGAAAGACAAAACACCCCAATAACATAATTATATAAAGCTGTATTGGATTTACACTATGGAAATACTGGCATTAATATATAATCATCCATTGATATGTGAATTAATAACTGGTAAATTTTTAGAAATTTTAATGAAATTAAGAATTTATGACTGTCATATTTGTAATGTTGAAGCTTAATAGTAAATAACTCATAATACAAATAATAATGCAAAGTAATTTGAACACTATAATATCTAACAAATAATACTGAGAAATCATACGAACAATCATAATAAATAACCAATAATAATAAGACCTAATACTAAGCATGTTAATGAATACCAAATAATACAAACAATAATAAGGCATAATAGATATCATAATAATAGATAGCAACCAATGATACAAATAACAATACTTGAGATATTGATGGAAGTCAAATTCAGTATTTTTGCGAGTCTTTTTTCTTCTCTTCATACTACAAAATAAAGTACAATAGTGTGTAAACAAACTACCGAGGAAAATTTGTAACCTTTAAAATTGAGAATTCAAACAAAACTATTGAAAATAATTTTTGGGCCGCCACTTAGGTGCAAGAAAGTTAACACTTGTTAACTTTGATTCTTCCAGTTTTTTCTAATTGAAAACTTCCAGTCAATGGCAAATTAAATTTTCCAAATTCGGTCACCTTTGTATAAATTTCAAAAGGAAAGTGTCCTTACGCGAAAATTATCTTCAAAGTAATTTTTAAAAGAAAAATTGAAGGTTTATGTCGGAGGTGTATGAACGTACATGAATTGATTTCCTACATTACTTGCAGTGAACGAGGCGGTTCAATGAACGTAGTTGCTAAATACAGGATGCGGCAGCATAACTTCCTTTTTTGAAATGCCCGCCCTTAGCGGCAGCATAACTTCCTTTTTTGAAATGCCCGCCCTTAAAGTGCTAACTGTTATAGCGCGGCGCTAGTAGTCTCATTCGAGAGAGGTGATTTTAAAGTTTTGCTCATCCCTTGGTTAGTCGCTATCATGCGTTGGAACAGTGCGGAGCGTGCATTTACCGTTGATACTTTTCGAACGGAAAGTCGGTGAATTTTGAAAAAAGGAAGTTATGCTGCCGCACCCTTAGTACAATCTTTTTAAGAATTAACAAAAAGTTTTATATTATATCCCTAAAACATTGATAATTATACCCTATTATTGTTTACATAAGGTTGTAAATAATTTTTGTTAGAAACCAGTAAGGAATTTGTTCGATTAACTATAAATTGAACAGGTCACGAATTAAGTATTGACATGCAAGAAATTAAAATAACAAAATGAATTGTTAAACCAAAATAACGACTTTCCTTTCCAGTGGTTCCTCTTTTCAGCGGGAAATAAGGTGCAGGGTAGGTATGCCGTCGCGAGGGTAGGGTTTGAGAAAATCCGCTGAGGTCGGTTTCGCGTCGCACGCGGTACGCGGTACCTTTGTTGTGTTGCCTTTTTATTAGAGTAGCTTTCGTCGGGTTGAGTTAACGTAGTATACTTTTCGGTACCGCGTCGGAAATTTGGGAACGCGAAGTAAAAATTAGATTTTGTTCTTTGACTGATTGATGAAGAAATACGGAGTAGCGTAAAATAGGTTTCCTCTCCTTATGGTTTTGTTTTGTGACGCGTTTGAAGACGGGCATGTATAGGTGGCTGAATATTGTAAATGAGCGTAACCCATTCGGAGACCCGCGACCGAAATCCTCTCCGATCTAGCTGGCCGACAAGCAGCCACCGCGTGAATGGGTTACGGTGCACGGATTGGTTGACCGGTTGGTACCATCCGTTGGCACCACTCAGACTTAACGTCTAGAACCGATGAGAGGTCGGTTCCGTGTTTGCACGTAGACGTTAAATCATTACAACACCTTTACAAGCTCTTCGCAAAGTAAAGCAGAAACCATGGCTAACTAAACAAGTACTTTGTGCCTTGCATGCTAAAAGTAAGGCACACCGCCGTTTCAAGCGTTGTGGTACTGAAGAATCCAGAGCTCGCTTTTGTGATCTGCGTCTTGTAGCAAAAAAAGAACTAAAGACTGCAATGAAAAAATACTTCAGTAGCTTGGAGAGTTCCCTCATGGCAAATATTACGAAACCATTCTGGTCATACATTAGACCCTTCAAGTCCTCCTCTTCTGTCCCTCCCTCAGTCCACTGGAATAATATAGTTAGTTTTTCTCCCCAGGATATTTCCAACTTGTTCTCTCAGTTCCTCTCGTAAACTTTTATTCCTTCTTCTCATGTCTCCGATCCCGTTCATACACCCGTACTTCACTCCATTGACATTTCTTCACTTTTCACTGACCATATTGAAGTTGAATCCCTCATTAATTCACTTAATCCTAATATATCACCTGGTCCTGATGGCCTACCGAATATTTTTGTCCAGTCATTAGCGTCTTCACTTTGTATCTCTCTGGCTTTTCTCTTCAACTCCAGTCTAAAGACTGGTATTTTCCCTACTTATTGGAAAAGAGCAAACGTTGTTCCTATTCTTAAAAGTGGTGATCCTTCTTCTGTGCTCAATTATCGTCCTATTTCCTTAATTTCCTGTTTCCCAAAATAACTCGAGCGTCTGGTACATAACCAGCTTTCAGTTTCATTGACCCCTATCTTGTCGAAGGAACAACATGGGTTTCTCAAAGGTCGCTTACGATCTCAAATTTAATTTAATTCACCAATTTTATTGCTAAGGCCATAGACAATCGATTGCAGGTTGATGTCATCTTCACTGACTTCTCGAAGGCGTTTGACACCGTCAACCATCAACTTCTCTGTTACAAACTGAAAACTTTTGGGGTTGCTGGCCCTCTCTTATCATGGATGGGCTCCTACTTGTCTTCTCGTATATTTTGTGTTAGTTACTGTGGAACTACCTCTATTCCATTCTATCCGTCCTCTGGTGTTCCTCAAGGTTCCATTTTAGGTCGTCTCCTATTCTTATTGTTTATAAATGATCTTCCTTCGGTTATCGCTTCCAATTGCCTACTGTATGCCGATGATATGAAAGTCTTTCGGGCTATCAGGTCTGTACAAGATAGTCAATATCTTCAGATGGACCTGATTGCACTAAGTAACTGGTGTTCGTCTAACTACCTCTGTCTTAATGTTGCCAAATGTTATAAAAAGACTTTAAATATAAATCATTCTCCACTGACTTTCACCTATATGTTGAATGAAGTTCCACTCGCTACTGTGAGCTCTGCTAAGGACCTTGGCGTTACTTTTAATCCTAAGCTCAATTTTGATGCACACATTCTAATCGTGACTACTAGGGCCTCGAAAATATTGGGACTTATTTTCAGGTATGCTCATAAATTTAACAATATATCTACCCCCGTCCGCTTGTTTATCTGTCTTGTCCGTCCTATCCTTGAATATTGTTCTGTAGTTTGGTCTCCCCAACACTCCTACCTCATTGACTCGTTAGAGAATGTCCAGCGTATATTTACTCGTGTCTTGTTTTATTCAAAATCCCATATCAATCCTATGACTGTAGTTTATCCTTCCTCAGTGTTTTCTGTATCAACTCTACCACAATCAAATTTCATTAAAATTGTTTGCAGACTTACGTCTTCGTCAATCATCGCGTTCTTCTCGGGCAAACAATTTTTTCGTGCCACCGTATGCCCGTACAAATTTATATTTTCATTCTCCCATTATACGAATGGTAAGGAATCATGAAAAGCTTGAACTTGGCCCTTTTTCCGACTCATACTTAGTTTTTAAATTGAGATTAAGAAGCCTGATTCTTAAAACTCAACTGGAGTAAATATTAGACTATATTTTTTTCTTTTTTGTGTGCTTTAATTTAATTTTACATGCATATTTATTATTGTTAGTACCATTGAATTTCTTTTTTTTTATATTAACTTTAACACTTAATTCTAATTTTCATTAATTTTCTTTTCTGTTTGTTTTGTTCCATTTTGTAATTGGATTATGTTTTATCTGTTAAATGGAATTTAAATAAATAAATAAATCCTTTAAGAGTGCCAAATGATTGACTCTTTTCGTACGAAAGATAATTTAAATGCAATTTCTCGACATCAATGTATCATATAGAGCTGTTAATATCTACAGAGTCCTTGAAAGGATTAAAATTCTGAACCGATATGTTTTTGATCAATATGTTGTCTTTCATTTGAAACCTCTACAATCAAAATCCTGACACGTGTCGACCGGCTATGCTGAAAAATCGGGGTGAAAGTCGGAAATTTTTTAGATTTGACGGTGAAAGTCCTTTACCGTTACTTGAATTTCTTATCGTTTAAATAGGAGCTAACAGGAAGAAAGACCTATGATTTGCCGAAAACAGGACTCTTCTATCTATCCCCGTTTAAATGTTATGCGTGAACATACATACATACATCTTTCCTTTGGAAGTCGGTTAAAAATTAATGATTTCCTTACTGAAGACCAACGAGAATCGCAACCTAAGAAAACGATACTTTTCTTCTATAACTGATCATGACTTTAAAGATGAACATAAAAATGCATAATCGAGTTTTCATTTAACTAAAGGACATAATTTTCACGAAGCTTTCATGAAAATTATGTGCCATATGAAGGCGATGGGTATCGAATAAACGATCTTTTTAAGAAAATTTCAGGAGGTTGATTGTCGACTTCACTTTATGTTATTATACATAAATACATATATCCATATATATGTATCGATACGAATATATATATATATATATATATATATATATATATATATATATATATATATGTGTGTATGTATGTATGTATATATATGTATATATATATATATATATATATATATATATATATATATATATATATATTTAAATATATATATATATATATATATATATATATATATATATATATATATATATAAATATATATACATACATTTATATATATATATATATATATATATATATATATATATATATATATATATATATATATATATATATATATATATATATATATATACGAGGGTCATTCAACAAGTACTTAGCCTCACCCCCGATGGCGCTGCTATTGCAAAAGAGTTTTTCCATCGTGCAGTACATTCTTCTAGTAGCCTACTGTCAAAGTTTCAGTCAATTCCCTTCATTAGTTTATTGAATGTACTGCACGATGGTAAAACTCTTTTGTAACAACAGCGCCATTGGGCGGTGAGGCTAAGAACTTGTTGAATGACCCTCGTATATACATATATACTGAATTATTTTATTTATTTGATATCCAACGGCTTTTGAAGAAGAAAAAAAAAAAATATATATATATATATATATATATATATATATAGATGTATATATATATATATATATATATATATATATATATATATATATATATATATATATATATATATATATATAGATGTATATATATATATATATATATATATATATATATATATATATATATATATATATATATATATATATAATAATCCATCGCACAGCAGTTCAACTCCGAACCTTGGCAATGATGAGATTTATCTCATTCCAGA